>APFE030833659.1:0-11236 GCA_000404065.3 Pinus taeda
CTTCTGTAATGAGTTATTCCTATGTGTTATATGTTTCAAAATCTCTTCCATTCTTCTAAACTAAATGAATCAAGGTAGATAGGCAAAATTCATTGATAACAGTGTTATGCCTAGGAAATGCATTTAGTTTTCTATGTTTTCAGCAGTTGAAGAGGATTCACGGTCTCCACATGCCCTCCTCAGCCCCTCAGCAATCTTAAACCAACCACCTCACTCAATTACTAGTACTTAAACACTTATCTATCTCTCCCCACAAAACTTGTTTGCATCCCTAATTTGATTTCCTGAACTCAAGCTGCCTACTCCATTGGATCCAACAACCAACCATCAAAATCAACTCAAAAACCCTAGAGCTACTATACATAGCCTAAAATCTATATTCAATTCAGTCATCTCCACCAAGATTGACAAGGAGAGAGCCCTCTTCCGACCTGGTAGGGCTAGCTACCAGGTTAAGCGTGTTTTGTGGTTATCCTAAGATTGCCTCCCTTCAGCTTGAGGTCAATCTAGGCTCTAACAGGACTGATAAACTACTAGTTCTTATTGCGCTTGATAAAGGATCGGTGCTTGTATCTCGCTAAAAAACCACCTACATAGTGAGTCACTAGTTCTTGCTGGGACTAATAAACTATGGGTGCTTTCTCATATAAAAAAAATACATGTTCTTGTCCTTGGCTAATAGACCACCAATAAGTGGTCTCGCTCCCTTATCTCATCTAATGTATTTCTTAGAACTTTTATTTATCTTCAACCCTTGGACTTTAGACTTGGACGAGGGTGACATGTTATAGAGCGGAGTAACGTAATATCCTACAGTTGGGAAGAAAACATGAAGTCCTTCTCTAGTCACTAGCAAGAATTAATATATACAAATTAAGTAACATAGCCTATCATTGCCTATGCACATTGAAAACTCATTGAGCCAAGAGGCTCATTCTATAGCCCAATATGATGTGTAAGGATGTCTTTCTATCATCAAAATTGAAATTTTGCTCATGTCGACCAAAATAAAAATTTTAAAAAATCTAAAAATAAAAATAACTAAATAACTATACAAAAATTTAAATAATATCGGCTCATAAAAAATTTACACTTGAAGAAATTGGATCCCTATCGAGTCACGTTAAATCCATTTTTAAAATGAATCTATGTTAGTGTAATTATTTTATTGTGTTAAACATGATGTGAAATATGTTGAACATGAAAATATCTTAAATTCTAGGCCCATTAAATGGTTTTGAAAAAAACCAAAATTTATTATGAAAATTATGCATAACTACTGTAAATTCCTAATTTTTAAATTTTGAAGGAAGTTGATTGGATGGAATATCATTGCATGGGGTTTACAGGTGTAAATTGGATGGATAAATCTGGTGCATAAATGATTTTGGAAATATATTGAATTGGCATCTTCTATTAATTATTGGCTGATCAATATTGCCACCATTTAATAAATACTGAGTTAACAAGTGCGAATGTCGCAAATGATTTTAGGAATTCCTAATCTTGTTACGATTAAATTAGCCTCCAATCCTCTTACGTGATTCAGTGGTTTAAAAAATTTGATGCTACAAGCGAGGGCATGTGTCTAGCTTGGCCCAGGCCTCTCGTGTCACTTAAACTTTGTTGATATTGACACAACTGACCTTCCATTCCATTTTCCATTCATCTTTAAATGTTAACATAGGCTTAGTGCCAATTCAATTGGGTCTCACCCATTACTGTGTTAATATATAAGGTGCATCGATGCATTCCTAACGTGGTCATTATCCTAGATGCACTAAATCATTAACTCATTATTGGCACCAAACCATCGTCAACCTAGACATAGGTTTGGAAAACTATTATTTATATATATACATATATTAATTAGACGACCATGAAGGAGGTTTCCATGACTGTTTATATTTGTTATATTCATCATCGTTGTCCAAGACACACTAAATCATTAACCCATCATCAACACTTACAAGGTGAAGTTATGTGAAGCTACTTGGGAACTCAACCCTGATGGATCGATGGGCATGTCCCTCACAATGAATTTGAAATTTCGTTGACCCAACACAAAGGTATCGATAATTGTATTATGTTTGGTTATATATAAGTATTCCTATGGCACGATTATATGCCCATAGCAATAGTTGATACATGGTGTTTCATTAACAAATTGACATATTTATACGTAATTGTTCATATATATGTATATATATTCTTGTTCATACATAAATATATATTATGGAGTTTAATTCCCACATCATGTTTTTCAATTATTCACATTGCTACATGGTAGAGGTTTTTTATGAACATTTTGATACATGAAGTGGGTTATATATATATTTTTGATGAGTTTCATATAGTATAATTGTATTCACAAGAAAATTTAAATTAAAAGGAAAATCCAAATAGCGACCATGTAAAATTCTAGAGTTAACAGGGTCACATCAATAAAGACTAATTGTACTTTAATTGTTATTTCCAATTTGAGATTTGAATTGATAAGTAGTTCACATTATCAAAAGAGTTTCACGAAGTTGGGCATGATGTTTATACTAATAACTATTTCCGCGAGTCTTTAGAAAACTGACATTCTTTTATGACCAATACATTGTTAGATGTTGAGAGATTTGAGTTTAAAATGTCAATAACGCCCTTCCACGGCCCATATTATTATAAGAGAGTGGTAGGTGCTATTAAAAATCCCCTTATGTATAAGAACCCACTTGCTTTAACCACTCAAATCCCTTTCTCATACATTTTCAACTTTAGACCTATGGCTTTTTAATTAATATAACACTCATACATCAAACTTCATTATTAGATATGGTTGACTTCTCTAATTTTTTCTTTGAAACATCCTCTCTTCCTCTGATTGTCTGGTTCAATTGGATTTACATAAGATCATATTACCTCCCTCATAAACATACTCATGGACACAACCCTCTTTCAACAAGTAAATCCTCAACACTCCACATTAGTATTATTTGTGTCCACAACAAATTCAAATTTCATCCACTCTACACATTCAACCTCTTCTCATCTCTCCTCTGCACACTTTGTCTCATATGTACTTCATCTTTCTTTGAAATTTTCCAATTTTCTACAACATAGCTCTATCTCCTCATTATTTTTAAATCATAGCCCTTCTTGTGTCCATAGCACTCTCACACGATATTTTACATGTGATCACACCACATTCACATTGTTTACCTTAATTTTTATACCCTCAAATCACACTGATTTGTCCCACTTAGACCTTTTTATTTTTCTACCATTAACTAATTTTTGCACCTAAAAACACCAAATTTCAACTCTCATAAATCATGTTATAAGCCCCTTGAGTCGTATGACCAAGGGCCAAAACCAAAGAGTTAAGCTTAAAAAGGAACTAAGATAAACAACTTGTGCAATGTGGACCTTTCCCAGAAATATGACATCCAACCTTTTTTAAGCTACACTTCATTGTGCGCTGTTATATGTGATATAAGTCTAGATATTCTCACATCCAGATAAATCTAAGGATTTAGGATATGGTCCCCTCTTCCTTTCACTCTTTACAACACATTTGAATCTATCCAAGGCCCAGATAATGCATAACAACAAAGGTGGGATGTATTTTTCCTCATGAATGGCATTAAGGCTAGTTCTTCTGATATCTGGCATCTGACCCTTCCTTAAATGACCAAAAACATGTGCACTACTTGGCCCTTGAATGCCCCAATATCTAGAGCACTTTCCATGCTTTGGAATAGTGATGCATGTGGAAACTTGACTAGTTAGATGGGCATCAACTAAATATGGATCTAGGTCACTTGTTAGCAGCTTAACTTGTTGCATGCTTGGAGTCACGGATACTCAAATACCTCCTCTAACCTAGAACCTTGACCACATGGAACTTTGATTGAGCCCTTTGAATTCCTTTGACTCAACTTGACTTCTAATTTGAAATCTAGGATTTAACTAAAAATTCTTACTACCTACATCCTCAGACACCCAAATGCCTAGATAACTCTTCCAACTTGGCCATACTACCTTGCCACATCAACCTACCATATATACCTTCCATTTCTTCTATGTCTATCAACTAAAACATGCCATGTATTTAGAGCTCACCTACGCCTACCATATGTTAACTATCATGTCTCACTTTTCCACCCAAAAGTGACAAAAACTAGTGCCATGTGTCACTGCCTTGAGACTTCCATGTCATCAACTGAGCCACATCACTATCATTATGTCATCTACATGGAGATGTCACATGTCCTACCATGTGTGTTTGGATCTCAGCTTATCAGATTTTTTTGGTTGGTTTAATGATTGTAAAAGAAAATTGATGGCTTAGTGGCACAATAAACACTTAGCCAACAAGCACATAGCTTATTTGTCCTTTTGGATTGGGGAAAATGACCTCAGGATTTACCTCTGTATCCCTCGGCCTTGCTACCTTCCTCATTCTTGACTTGTCTTCTAATGGTCCAATGAATGATGTGCCCTTAGTCCAATGCATCCACAAAACCATGACCCATGCTAGAACTTTTCTCACTACTACACTTCAAACCCAGTATCCTCCTCATTCCTTTGAAGTTAGGAAAATATCCACATACCAATGGAAATTTCTCTAAGTAGGCTAGAAAATTGTACCCTTTGCATTCTCATTTGGACTGAGAAACTGAAGAATAAATTATTTCAAATATTTACGACTAAGGTTTGAAACTTCATCCATCACATCAAGCTAGACAAATTAAAGTTATCAAGCCATGACAACATGAATTTAGAAATGACATAGATGATATAATATTCAATAAGTTTCCCCTAAACCTCATAACAATGAAAAGACGTTTAATTCCAATTTTGGAATTAATGGAAATAACACCAGAATTTCTTTGTCATTGATGGCTTTGGGGTTGACTCCCATTTAGGTTGTTAAGAGAATAGACTTTGGGCTTGACTCCCATTCTCAAGTCATTGGTTATACCCCTAGTTTTGAGGTTTTCTCATAAGCTCCAATGTATGTGCATTCCCCCCTTTGAAATCAACGGTAAAGAGATATCAATACCAATTGAGTAAGTTGTGCATTTTGTTGTTGTACCACTATACCAATGCACACCAATGGTTATTCCAAGAGCGAAATTCTCCCCATAATTTAATATTATAGGATGTTGACACTAAGGACTATTGGAACTAATTGTTGTAGCCATGTATACCACTAGAAATGAGACAAAACATATAATCCAAGAAAATTTTCCATTTCAACATATTTTTAGTGCAAATTACTCCAACTGAACACATGTTACTCATGTTAATCTTGTAGCTCCCCTTGAGCTTATTCTATTTAGTTTGCTTTGACCTCCTGGCATACAACTATCCTTGACAAAATGGAACAATTTTTGTGTATCCTTCTTTCCTAAAATAATTTATTTAAGAAATGAGGGACATACCACTCCCAAATTCAGACTTAAATATTCAGAGGATTCTCTAGCTAGAGTCTTGGTGAATATATCAATAATTTGTTCCTTTGTTAATATATATTCCAACTTCAAAATCTAATCAACCACCTATTCTCTAAGAAAATAACACTTGATAGGTATATGTGTGGTTTTTGAGTGAAGAACTAGGTTTTTAGACATACTTATGGCACTTCTATTATAAAAAACAATGGGAATTATTTCATCATATGTTACCTTCATTATTCTTGCAAGGTCTTCTTCACCCATGAAAATTTGAGTGCAACACATGACAACTGCTATGTACATGGCTTCAGCTATTGACAATGAGATTGAACTATGCTTTTTACTCAACCAAGCCGCCAAAAAAGATCCTAGTAGAAAGGAACCACCACTTGTTATCTTCATATTATCTACAGTACTATCCCAATCAACATTTGTGTATATAGTTAACGAAACATTCAGACCCTTGGGATGCAATATACAAAATTCCATTGTGGCTTTTAAATATTTTAAAATTATTTTTGTAGCTAATAAATGGCTCTCTTTAGGGGCTAATTGATACCTTACTACTAAACCAACAACTTGCATTATGTATGGCCTTGAGGCTATTAGGCGCAATAAGTTTCCAATAATTGATCTAAACATGATTTGATTAACCTATGGTGAATCTTCATCACATTTTCTTAGTTTACATCTAGTGACCATATGAATTCTAACATATGAAAAATTCTCCATTCCAATCTTCTTCAACATCTCCTTAATGTATTTCCATTGGGAGATAAACATTCCTTTCGCTTATTATGAAATCAGGAAACCAAGAAGAAAGGTTAGTTCTCCTAGCATTGGCATTTCAAAATCATCTTGCATTTTAGCTGCACATTTTTTACTTAGAACATATGTATCACTTCCAAAGATTATTTTATCAACATAAACAATAATGACTAGAAGATTTTTGTCTTCATATTTAATATATAAATTGTTATGATATGTGCCTTATTTGATGCCTTGCTAATGTAAGTATTTTTCTAATCTGGAGCATTGTATCTTTAGTGCTTGATTTAGTCCATATACATCATTTTTATGTTTGTATACATCATCTAGATTTTCTAACAACTAGAACACTTCAAGATACTCTAGATACAAGGGGAAAAAAATTTAAAATCCCACTCCTTCAACTTGTTCATCATCGTTTAAGTTGTTCCTAGAGACCCATTTTGTGCTAATGAAATTTTTATTTCTTGGCCTTGTAACTAGTTTTTAATTTCTATTTTTACCAATATGATCTAATTCTTCATTCATGGCATTTATCCAATGCTTGTATTTACTTTCTTGAGAAAAATATTTGGGTTCAATCATGGACATTATGGCAATATGTGATTGGCTAGGAGTACCTATAAACTTTGTTCTAGTTTAAACTCCTACTTCCGTATCACCTGGAATTTGATTATCAAGGTGATTATTTTTCAGATATCATGAAGAAGTCTTTGGATGAGAGCAAGTTTCCTCTTTTTATTCCTCATCTTGTTCTTCTTCATACTCATTATTGACTTTATCAACCAGGATGATTTATCTAGGCTGATATATCTGGGTTGATATATCTAGGTTGCTTCTCTTTGAGAGGTAAAGATTCATTCACTTTCACATCAATGTTGTCAACAATCTTGCACAATATTTTATTATATCATACATATCCTTTCCTCTTAGTTAAATTTCCTAAAAACATGCCTTCATATGCTCTAGCATCAAACTTACCAAGATTTTCATTATTAACCTTGATGTAGCACTTACATTCAAAGACTTTGAAGTGCTTTGTTAAAGTTGATTTTCCATACCAAAAATATAAGGAGTATTTTCATTATTTGTCCTAAAGTGATCTTTGTTTAATATATCGACTACTGTATGAATAACTTCAGTCCAAAATATTTTGGGAATACTTTTCTCATCTAACATCACTCTATCCATTTTCTACATAATTGTGTTTTTCCTTTCCACCACACCATTTTGTTATGGGGTTTTTTCAATTGAGAGTTATATCCTTATCCCATGCACTTAAAAAAGGTCATCAAACTCATTTTAGGTAAACTCCCCACCTATGTCAGACCATAAGCACTTAATTTTAAAATTTATTTCATTTTCAACAAGGGTCTTGAAATATTTGAACTTACCAAATGCTTCATATTTCTCTTTTAAAAATCCAACCCAATTTTCCCTAGTACAATCATCAATAATGAGCATAAGATATCATTCTCCACTTTGTGTCTTAGTTATTGAGGGTCCACACAAGTCTGTATAAACCAAATTCAAAGGTCAAGTTCATCAATGATCCATGGTTCTAAAAGTTACTCAATCTTTTTTTCCAATTTGACATGATTTGTATACTTTATTGTCGGGAATTCAAATTGTTTGAAAATCCCTTATAGCTTGCTTCTTGTTGAGCTTCATAATATGATCAAAATTTAAGTGCCCCAACCTTCTATTCCATATTCAACTCTCACTAATATGTCCCAAATAAAAATTTTTCATTTCTCTCATTGAGTATGTATACATTACTTAGTGTTATCACAACCATTCTTACTAATTTCCTTATGTTTTCCATTTATATTTCACAGCCTTTGGAGTGAAAAGTGACATCATACGCCTTCTCATATATCTAACTCACACTCAACAAATTGTATATGATTCCATCTACATATAGAAAATTTTTAGCCTTGCATCTTCCATTGTCTAAACTAATTATGCTTTTTCCCATTATCTTGCATGGAGCATCATTACTAAAGTTAACAATACTAATAGTATCATCTCGTAATGATACGAATGTACTCTTATCAGCATATATCTGTTTGGAGAACCAGCTATCATATACCAATGACTATCTTGGTTTTGAGCATGAAATATAATGCCACATTCTTCTTTCTTTTCAGCCTTTTTTTTTCCAAGGCTTGGGTTCTTCTTGTGCTTACTTGATCTAAGGGGATGATCCAATTTTTGTTGTTATACATTTAGTTTCCTTGTGTCAAAATTTGTGACAACTATGGCACTTACAAATCTATTGTCCCTATTCCTTGAGGACTGATAAGCTTCATTTATGCTATGATTATCTTTAATATATGATCTACAATGGAAAACCTTATGACAAAAATCTGTTCATGAATAACAATAGCCATAAAATATATTTTGGTACCTACAAGCAAACAACCTTTAGGGAAGCCTCTTCTAGTTATTTGTTGACTATCTGGATGAGGATTTTGCTTATGTTTTGCTCTATCTATGTGGCAGTTTGAACTATTGTTATTTTCCTTTCATTGATGCTACTGAGTTTCATTATTGTCACTCATTTCTTTTTTGTCATTTACCTTTTTTTGTTGTTGTTGAATTTGATAATTTCTATTGTTGTTGCATCCTTTAAGTGTTTCAAGAGAGTTTTTTAGTTCTTTTTATTAAGCTTCTTGATGCTTTTATCTCCTTCTTAACCTAAACCAATTTTCACGAGGGGATATATCTAAACACTCAAAATTTCATCCAAATTTTTAGATCCTTTAGTAAAATTTAAATTTTGTTTCAACTGAGCCTGGGCTTTTTCTAGTTCCTTTCTTATGGAGACAATTCCTTCCTCCAACTTCTCACATTGCTTTTAGTTTTATTTTACTTGTTCTAAAAGAGTGTCTTTAATATTCTAGCATTCCTCTAACTCCACCTTCAAAAAAATAAGTGATGAATCATTAGATTTATGATTTTCTTTTTCATGCTTTACCAACAATTATTTTTGCTTCTTGTTCCTTTTCCTAAGTCTATGTATTTCTTCCAATGAAATGACTAGTTCACCTTCTAGATCTACTTCGGCCTCTTTTTCTTCTAATTAATATTCATCTTTCCCTTTAACTTGGGTTTCTATAACTATAAGCATGAAACCATTGATCTTTTCTTCATTAGAAGGTTGCTCATTCTCATCCTCTAAGGAGTTGTTATCCTCTTGGGTATAGAAACTCTTCTTCTTGACTCTTCTAAACTTATTCTTTTCTTTATTATCATATTATTCATTATGTTCCTTTTTATATGGGAATTTAGATGCACAATGACCAACTTTTCGAAAATTAAAGCATTTGAAAGGAAACTTGTGTTTGTATTTGCCATGTCCTTAGTCTTTTGACAAACTTGGCTTCTTCTTCATTAGATATATATTGAAAATTATTGGTCATATTTGGCCTTCTTATATGCTTTCAAGGCTACTCCCTTTGTTGTAAATCTATCTTTTGCAGTTCTCATTTCATAGGAAGTTAGACTTACTGAAGTTGGTCCATTATTAGTTTACTAAGATCTTACAATTCCCCAATAGATGAAACTTTTTCATTGAATATGGCAGGAAGATATCTTAACACTTTTGGAACTACTATGGAATAATCCAAAATTTCCTCAAGGCCTCATATGGTGCTTACTATTTCATCCACATGAAGGAAGAATTTGGGTCAATATTCATCCTCATTCATCTTTAATAGTTCAAATTGCATTCTATGGGCTTGGATTTTAGATTTATTTATCTTATTATCACCTTTATAGATGTTCTTCAAATTCTCCCATATCACTATGGTTGTCATACAATGCACAACTTTAACAAATTCAAATTCAAAAAGGCCAATGAGGATTGTAATCATTACATTAACATTATAGGAGAAGTCTACCTTGTCATCTCCGCCGATCAAAATAGTTGGATCTTCATGACCATCTAAAACTACATGCCAAACATCTACACTAATGGAAATTAGAGTAATCCTCGTTCTCACCTTCCAAAAGGTATACTTCATTCCATTGAACATAGGATCATTTTTAGTAAAACAATCATCTTGGTTGGAAATATTTCAAATTGGATCTACACTCTAGTTGTTAGACTGTTGTTGAAGGAACATGCTCTGATACCAATTGTTAGGAATTATGTGAATATTAGGAGGGGGGAGGGGGTGAATCAAAATAAATAACTTTTTAACAATTTAAAAAAATTAATAACACATCCATACATCAATCATAGTGCACATAAATTGAAGACAACATATACATGGAAACCCTTATGGGAGAGAACCACGCATTTTCTTTTGATTTTAATGTAAATGCAAGAACACACTTTAATTTAAATTAGATTATGTAAGTACCAACCTACAAGAGAAACCAACCCCTTTTCTTTGCAAGAACCCACTTGCAAGGGGCACTAACCCCGACTTATTTGCAAGAAACAACCTGTTAGAGACACCAATCTCCATAAACTCTACAAGCACCAACCTAAAGGAGACTCCAATTCCCTAATTTACAGGTACCCATTTTCATTATCCACTCAAATCCCTTTTTCATAAATTTTTAGACTCGTATCTTGTCTCTTTAATTAATATATCACTCATAAAATAAACTTTACTATTTGATCTTCGTGACTTTCAGATATTTTCTTTACAACACACTCTCTTCCTCTAATACTCTGGTTCAAGTGAATTTACATCACATCACAACAAATCCCTCATAAATATGCTCATGCACACTACTCATTTTCAACAATTAAATCCTCAAGCACTCCATATATGTAATTTAATTATATATAATACCTTCGAATCTTAGCCAATTTTCACATTCAACCTCTACTCAACTCTCCTCTATGCACTCTTTCTTATATCGGCTTTGTCTATCCTTCATCTTCTTTATTTTGCAATAACACATCTCTCTCTCCCCATTATTTTTGAATTGTATCTCTTCTCGTGTCCACAACATTATCACATAATGTTTTTCATGGGATCACACCTTATTAATGTTGTTTA
>APFE030833660.1:0-19234 GCA_000404065.3 Pinus taeda
TATCGGTTTTGGGCATGTGGTATTGATAAGACATGGTATTGACCCATGGTATTGTAACAATTAAAATCCTATATCCATAACATAATAATAAAAAGTCTAGATGACCCATGGTGTTGATAAACCATGGTAGTAGCCCACGGTCTTATAATTTTCTTCCCTCATCTCCCTCTCTATCTTCCTCTTGTGGGCGTTGGCCCATGGTATTGTAAAAAAACCTACTTCGAAGTTAGTAATATCCATGGTAATATTCATGATAAAAAATCTTGTCATATGGTAAATATTAAGTTTTTATCCGCTTGTTAATTAAATTTATGGATGGAACACTTCTATATTAATTGTTACAAATGTATTTATTACATAAAATATAATATTACAATATTATATGTTACCCAATACTTATAATCACCCCACCTAATAAATAGTGGAAGGGGTGGGTAGAAATACTAATTAAAATGTAATATTATTAAATTTTACATAATATTTTAGGTCACACCCCAACCTTGTTTGAGCCTTACGTGGTTTTGGATGGAATTTAAAGCTAACTTAGGAAGTCTATGGTCTCCTATGTTATTGTTATTGAGTTTGTGCTTGTACAAGAGAAGCATAGTCATAGCTAGGCTCTCGATAGGGGAAAGACCCACTTCTATAAGGAGAATAGGATAGGGTGTGTTGCTTTTAATTTTGAGGTTATACGTTATAAAACACTTCTGAATTTGCTCAATCTTTCTCCAGGATTCTCTAGAGATGCTACAACCCCAAATCTCACATCCATATAAGATAACCGGAGTGACTAAAGTTTCAAAGAGGAACTTATTTCTATCCCACATTACGAGGTTTGCCTTTTTACAATTATTTTCAAGACCAAAATAAGCTTTCCATCTCCCATTAATCATTTTCTCAATGCTATAGTTCCAGTTGAGCTTGTGATGAATATCAATTCCTAGGTACTTGTAGGAAGACACTTCCTCCAAGTTACTATTGTCATACATAAAATTAGCGTGAGTGTCCTTCTTGGATTTGATAATCATAACTTTTGTTTTGTCAATGTTAACAATCATACCCATGGTAAAGCAGAAATCCTTAAGAAGTATAAGTTGCTTATTAAGATTTGATGGGAACCTTGCGAGAAGAATAATATCGTCAGCGTAGAGAAGAAAGATGATGACTATCCCAGCTAAGATCATGCTAGCACATCCTACTTCCTCTAAACAACCTTCTAGCTTGTCGATGTAAATGCCATATAGGGTAGGGGAGAGGGGGAAGCCTTGTTTAACTCCAATATTACACTTAATATCTTTTGGCCACCCCTCATTACTCTTTAAATTGGCAATTACATTCTCGTATAACCTTATAGCGGCAGCTCCCAACTCAAAAGGAACCTTTAGCTCTTCTAATCTATTCCAAAGATTGTTTCTAGGAACTGTATCGAAAGCCTTTCTAAAGTCCACAAAGCAACAAAAGAGATTGGATTTATCATTGCGACATTCCTCCACAATGATCCTAAGCGTAACGAGGTGGTCTGTTGTTGAGTGTTGCTTTCTAAAACCTGCTTGGCCTTTAGCCCACTTACCTTCACTTTCAAGCCATATGCTCAACTTCCTTTCTAGAATAATACCATATAACTTGGCTAGGAGAGGGCTGATCATAATTGTCCGATAATTAGAGGGGTTATTTGTATCTCCAATTTTAAAAATAGGGATAATGAAGTTTTGATTCCATGGTTTAGGGAACCCTTAATTGACTGCTTGATTGAAAAGCTTGTGAATGTGGGGGATGAGGACAGGACCTCCAATTTTTAAGGTTTCCACTTGCTAACCTTCAATGTCCTTAGCTTTCCCATTAGCCAAGCGATTAACCCCAAAATCAATATCTTCTAATGAGAAAACGTCTTTCGTTGTGAGCAGGGTTTCAAAGTTATCCATGACATTTGGAGATTCATAAAGATTTTTAAGATAGGAATTCCAGTTGTGTAAATAAATTTTATTATTATCTTTAGTTTTCCTAGTTAGAATTTTCCTCCAGAATTTCTTAGGAGCTACCTTAGAGAGGTGTAAGAGATTCTCTTGTCTTTTACAAATATACTTCCTTTTTTTCCTTTTAGTTAGGGCTTTGAATATTTTTATCTTGCCAATTTTAAGATATTCATCAACAACTTCCTTAATTGCTCTCCTCACACTTTTACAATCTTTGTCATACCATGGGTTGGTCTTGCTATTTCTTTTATTACTTGAAACTTCAATTGAGAACTTGTTAATACAATATGAGAGGGTAGTAGTAAAATTATGATAGAGGTCTTCTATGTTGTCTATACTAGATAAAGGAAGCAAATTAGTTTTTAATTCATTTAGAAAGAGATATTTTTTATTTCTATCAAAGATTAACTTCTTTTGGCTATAAGGATTATATTCTATGGGATCTCTATGCATGACAAAATTGAGAGTTATAAGTAAAGGCCTATGATCAAAGTCAGGCTCGTGGTCGTTTAAGATGTCAAAATTTGTTATTTCGTTGTATAAAGGGAGATAGGAGATAACATAGTCTACCACGCTACTACCAAGCCCATGGATGCAGGTCATCTGGCTAGAATTGGGCCACTTCTTTAGACCGTTGCAAATCATAAGATCTTGAGCACTACATAGCTTCACTAGCTCCAACCCAAACAAATTCTCCCTGAGGTCTTTAGAGCTCCTTTTGTACCGGCTGAGCACTACTATATTACAGAAATCGCACAACTGAAAACTTGAATGCCAAGAAATAGAAATTTACTGGGTTATTATTATCACAGAAATCACACAACAAAATTTACCCGGTTATTATTATTACAAAAATCACACAACAAAAACCTAAATGCCACCTAGTTATTATTTCATGATATGCCCAATTGAATCATCTGCTTCCTTTACTTAATTTTCTTTGTTATTCAATGAATAAGCTAATCGATCTCTTTCTAAATTGTATGTATATCATTTTCAAAATTGAGTTTGTTAATATTAGCATACACATTTTTTTATTTTAATTAATTTTTTGTTTTAAATTAATGTTATATCTTCAACATATACAATATATATTAGCCGACACATATATTTTTTTAATACTTTTTTTAATGTAACGTTACGTGACAACATCTTCTTCATATTTTTAATATTTTTTTTAATGTAACGTGATGGCATCTCCCTCATATTTTTTTAATATTTTTTAATGTAACGTTATGTTACGTGACAACATCTCCCTCATATAGGGCACAATATATTGGTCACGTCTCCCTCATATTTTCTTAATATTTTTTAATGTAATGTTATGTTATGTGATAACATCTCCCTCATATACTAGGTTGTAGATGATAAAAAACCGATATACATATAGGCTTTCACACTAACAAGGTGGTTTTAACCACTCCCTAGATAGTAGGATCTGAGACCTAATCTTAGAGTCTCAATCCTATCCTTAAAACAACTAACTATAATTTTATCCATTAATTCTATTGGTAGAGTGCCTCTCGACACTTTACATTTTTGAGAGATTTAATCCCTTTAAATACTTGATAACTAAAAAATCAAAATAGATTTAAGCTAATTTAATTTTTATTTATTTATTTATTTATTTTTTTCAGAGGTTTTACAAAAAGTGTATTCCTAAAAAAATATTTAAATAAGAAAAGTTAACATCTTACCCATAAAATATCATTAAATTTTAAGGGAAATCAATGTCAAAACAGTGGAACTTTTATCTTAAAGATCAAACAGGTAAAGTTAACGACACATTTACCCTTTACCCAGTTAAATTTAAAAACTATGTTGGAGGAATAAATCATTCATAGCAATCTCGAAGAAAACACGACATCAAGGAAAGCATCACAAAAGACATTGACCATTTAAAATTCAAAAACTCAGTTCAATAAATAAAACATTCACTTGACATGAAGGAAATGTATAAAAAACCTTTGACCATTTACAAAAACGTTCTTTAAGAAAGAAATCATTGATTAGAAATTCATAGAAAATTCGATGTGGAGGGAAAGTATTAAAAACTGGCGACTTTGGAGTTAAGAGCTAATGGAGTCTAATCAACAATTTCAAATAGCGTTTTTGGGATCTCTGGTGATAGAATAATTCACTTAAAGCATCATAAAATAAAGGCTCACTCAAGAACTTATTTATTTCATTACCAAACACCATTATTTATGTATGCATAGCTAAAGAATCAATAACATTGATTCCCAATCGACTTACACTGAACTTGTTTTCATATGAACAGGTTTTTTCGTCATATGAAGAGTCACGATAGCCTCATGATTAATATTCTAACACCTCTTTTTAATCACGACCTAAATGTTAATTTGTCTCATGGTCTCAGTCTCAACTAGGCTTACAATGGTACATAAAAAAACTTGAAAGCAGTGCTTTCATTTTTTCCTTCTTGCTAAAGGGTCCATGCTTGTTCATTTGCTGGTGCAATTTCATCTTCACCTTTCTTGCCATAAGATAGTGATGGAGCTTCACCTTTCTTGATTGCGAACTAACATTCTTTGTATTCAACATTGCTATAGGTTCTTGGGACTTATACTTGTCCTCAATGCTTGCAATTTCTTCGAGTTTTATTGCTTCTTCCTCACTATCAATATTTGCACACTTAAAAGCAATGTTAGATTTATATAAAAGATCATAAAAAGAACCATTGTCATCTTGCTCATTTAAGAGAGCTTTCCTTCATCTTTGTCTCCTGCCATAGTTTTTTGTTTCATGTCTTCAACTTCATTAATCAACTCAGTTGTTGTAAACATGTTGTCATGCATTTGACTTGTGTATGGAGGTAGACATATCTTCTCACAAAACAAAAATTCATCGATTAGATGTTTTTCATGCATCATATTGAACCACTCGTTAGGAGTTACATAATTTTCATCAAATTGGACTTCATACGTCTCTACATTAGAGAGACTTTCTTCATAAAAATATTCAGATTATACATCAATGGTTGTTTCTTCATAATTACATGTTTCAATGTCAATTACAAGTACACATTCATCATCCATCATTGCAACCTCAATTTTGTTATCTTCAGTTTCACAATAAATTATGAGACTGAAAGCACAATCATCATTTTCAAGAATAAAACTTTCATCATCTTCAATGTCATTCAAACTCTACTTCATTTCAAGAATATCCCAAAACATTTTTGCATCACATATTTCACCAAATTCATACAAAATACTAGACAAAATATTTTCACCTAGAGCTGATATAATGAGAAGCAATGCCATTGCACCTCTACTCTTATCATGGACATTTATCAAAGTTTCTTAAACAAATTTCCATAAATTTACTGAACCAAGCAGTGCCTCCATTTTAATTGCCCAAAGCATAATTTTTTTTTTAAGGAAGATGGAAGAACTCACATTAATCGTTTCAATATTGCATTAGTGTCTTGAAATTCTTCTGGCTGATCCAGATCTATATTTGGATTCATGTCATCATTGAGCATGAATTCTATGGCTAGAAATATTCCATATTCCTCTGTGACTTTTGTCCTCTAATTCTTTCTCTTCAATTGTTTCAATGTTATTTTCCAACCCATCACGACTTTGCATACTCCTTTTATCTTTTACAATTTCTTTCAACACGATGATCTAACATGTTGAAGTTTAGTTGAGCTCTACCACAATTTACAAACTACGCCCGCACGCTAGGTCAATTTCTGGTTGCAAGATTTTGAGTACCAAATCTCACATTAGCACTCCAAAATCATGCTAGGCTCGTCCACACTAACCATGGCATGCTTTAATCATGCATATGCTTATGGGTCCTGTTAGATTCCTATACCAATAGGTTTCATTTTTCATGATTGACAGTGGAAGTGCTAAATATGTTCATCCCTGCATGCTGCAGAGGTTCCATATTTTGTATAACAGACAAAAAAGATTAAAAGATCAAAAGAGGGTATGCCTTAAAAGAATAATAAAAAGGCAAGAAAATCAAGTGGTCAGAAAAAATAATGAAAATGAACCCCAAACCAAAGACTGGGAAAGTGGCTAGTCAAAATGCCACTGCTATCTTATTTTGCAAGATTACCATGTGAAGGTAATGCTGCTTATTACATTTGGTGGATGGCCCAACAGTTCAATCTGGACCATGCCATGTTTTAAATTGCTGTTGTAGAATAGAGAAAGAATACATGTCCAAAAAGTTTAAGCTTGACAGATGAGTAGCTAGGTAGAGAAAATAAGGAGCCCAACTGCTTAATCTGGGCCCTTGGAAGAGATAAGGGTACATTTAGGTAGGAGGGCAGTCAAAAGAAAAAGGGACAATCAGGGTTTGCCAGTTCAAGTGCACCCAATGCAAAGGAAGAAAAAAAGTTAGGTGTATTAAGCTGGGTAGGTAGTTTGAGGTTGTAGAAACAAGATTATCATTACTTTATTATCTTGTCAAGAAGGACTTATCTCACTTATGGCATTGGCACCATGGCAGTTGTTTGATGGTACAACAAGGAAGCATGACTAACTTCCCCTTCATTACCCCAGAAATCATTCACTAACATCCCCTCAAGGACCTTGGGATTTGCCCAAATAGTCCAGTTTCACTCCATTCTTATTAAAAAACCAAGTTGACATCTGAGTTGACTTAGTGAAAAGAAGCCACATTTCTTGTGTAAAGTTGATTTCTCCACAATCCATTCATTTCTCTATGCTCAAGTTTCCATTCTATAAACTTAGCATGCATCCCTTCCTTTGCATTCCATAGAACTCATATTAACATCTAACCCTATTATCTAGCTCCCTAAATCATTTCCCCACCCCTATTCTACAAGAAACTATATAAAAACCCCCAAAAACACTAAATATTCCTCCCCATGGCAACTATAGCCAAATACTAAAAGTCGGGAAACATTAGGTCCATTTGGGACCCATTGTTAGCCCCTCTGCATTTGTTACCCTTGGGATTTATTTAACTTCTGGTTAAATAAATAGCCATATTAAACCCCCCCGCACATGGAACTATACCTTACCCGCGCATACATTTTATTATGGATTTCGTTTAATACTTGGTTAAACGAATAACCACAGTCCCATGCCGAAACACATTAATCCTTAACCTAAAGTCTAAAACCCACCCGCAGCCATGAAAAATTGACGTTTATCGGGCGCGCTGTTTTGCTAAACCCCGATCGCTTTGCCCTCCCGTCCACCGTAGGATCGGCTCTCTCAGACTCGACGGTCTGCATGCATATTGGGTGCCCCTTCATAGCGGTACGATAGTACCCGATGGTCGACGGTTTCATCGTCGTACACCGGGACAACTATCGTCCTCTTATTGCATTGGGTCGCCCCTGACACATACCACTCCCATACCAAAAGTGGTCCGACGCAAACCGCTTACCACCCTCCCCACTTGCCCACGTCACTGCATGACGATGCCGCCACGTCGCCTGCCACTGCACTATACCTGTGCCATGTCACCCGCTGATGTCATCACCCTGCCACCGTGCCATGATGATGTCATCATCTACGTCACCCGCCACGTCATCTTCCGTACCCGATACACGACAAAAATACGTCATGATGACGTCATCCAAAGAAAGCGCCAAAAAGCACCAAAATTCCAAAAATTGGTTAAAAGTCGTGAAAACGACTATTTTGGTTTATTTCTAATTATTGCTATGGAAACGACATGCATGCGTTTTTACAAACAAATCACCTTCTGCAGCTCATACAGCCTATCAACTTGCAATTCGGCTCCGCATCAGCGCTCCATAGCTCGAACTGTACCTGTCAAGTGCCCTCAACGCCCCGTAAAGAGGCATTTACCCGATTTATGCCTGAAAGCCCTGTTTTATACTTCTCTGTTTATAAATTTCCAAATGAACGAGTGATTCCACCAACGGCACTCCTACCAATCACTCACTGCCCTGCATTTACCATTTGAGCTATTACAACCTCACAAAACTACACTTTAAGCTCATTTCCTCCACAAACCAAGCTATTCTGACACATACTCTGAGTTCATATTCACCCATAAACTACATAAATCGTTAAGTTATTGAGTCAAATTACTCCAGTGTCTTGTTTTCCACTGGTTCTAACCTATTTTCCTAAAGGGGAATCCTTAATTTCCCTTTCCCTCTGCAAACTTGTGCCCCTCGGGCAAAATTCAGACTCCATCCTCTTGGCATTGTGTCCATAGAACCTCTAATTTCAACCAATTTATGTAAAATACCCAGTCTGAGTGCTACAACTTTGTGTTTTGCCATAAACTCTGTACAGTGAGGTCCATTTGAAATAAAAACCAGTTTTTATACCTGTCACAATATCCTCTGAGCTTGATCTCTACTTCCTATTGTTGTTTTACACCTAGATTGCAATCAATACCAGCAGTATAAGATATGGAGACCCCAATAGCCTTGAACATTGCTCCTTTAAATGCTCCACACATGGACTTAGAGTGGCTACCATTAGCAGACAGAGACTTTCAGATCAAAGATATGATGGACCTAACTTCTCACCTCAAAGCTGTGTGCCAAGTCAAACATAATCACAGAAATAACACTGATATTTTAGGGATTTGGCAATCTAGTATGCCCCTCTATTACCTTCCAGAAGTCAATGTGCTACCTGATTTCATTCACCTATGCCATGCACACTATGAACCCACTCTGAGGGAAATTCTCAGTCTAGATGGGTCTGTGCCATTCTATATCACTCCTTAGGGGATAAATGACATGTTGAACTTTGAGCCTCCTCAACCTCTGGTTCCCCTCACAATGAAACTCTTGCTGGATCAGGGTGCAAGGCTCTCAAAGGCAGAAATATCAACAGTTAATCAACTGTTTATGGAGCCACAGTGCTAATATGATCATCCTCCTCCCTATCATCAGGCCTCATTTAATGAAACAGGAAAGCTCATGGTGGACATGATTTCATATATTCTAGGATGCAAAATAGGAGAATTTGTGGATGAGACTGTATTTTTTCTCCTAACCATATTCACTCCACGGCAGCCCCCTGCTGTCATGTATGACTATGCCACATTCATAGCAAACAAGATACATGAACAATTCATGATGATGGAGAGAGAAGGAGTGTTTAAATACACTTCTTACATATACCACCTGCTGCTGTACTATCACCCAGATAGTTTCAAAGTTCCTCTGAGGGGATTAGACCCAAAAGGAGAGAGGAGATTTGTCATTTATTGGACCTCAGTTTTCCATGAAGTCCACCATTCTCCATACACATATTGTGAGTTTATTGACCTATTCATTTACCCAGCTACTTGCCTATTAATGGTGACTCCTCCTACCAAACTTACTGCTGAAATGCAAAGGATCTTGCATCTTTCTAAAGGCTACAGCATTGGTGATTGGTACTTCTACCAAAATCACACAGTAATCATAATTTATGGCTGTGAGTTGTCTCCCTATAAGCTGCCAAGATATGTCCCTATGAGACTTTTTGCCTTGGAATATTTCAGGCAATTCAGTAATGCAGACTTGACCCATTTCCGTGGGAAAAACAAGAAGGCACAGCTTAAAATCAGACACCAGTTGGGTCCCTTTGTTTTCAAAAAAGGGAAGAGGCATGGAAAGATGCAGACAACATGCTAGGACAAGAACTCATGTTGAAACAGAGCTTCTACTAGGCACCATATGACCCTGAACACTTCATAAGCCTTAGAAGAATCAAACACACGCTTTCAGGGTATGTGCACCAACCAATCCCCCACATTGAACAATATACCAATCAGCCAGAATGGGTAGATGGCACCTTAGATGATGAAGAGCTCACTGAAGAAGAAAAATTAGAGAGAGAGATGAAAGAAATTGAGAAAATAATTGACCTGGATTATGTTGCACAGGTCACCTTCACACAGCCGCAACTAGTGGGAGCAAGCACATCAACTGCTACCTCAAGGCAGCTAGCTAAGGAGGCCATATCATCAACAGGGAAGGGCAAAGAAATAGAGCATTCTGAACAGCGAAGCACAATGGAGGAGCAACCATCCTCAAATCCAGAAAAGGGACAAGAACAAAGCCCTTTAACACAAACAAAAGCACCTGAAATCCTTGTGCTGCAAACTCCTCACAATGAGGAAAGAGGTAAAAAGAGGGATAGAACAAATGGGACACCCACAGGGACATCCACAGACCAAAAAGGGGAAAAAAGACAGAGGCTAAACCCCTATGTTGAGGAGGAAATCACTGAAGAGACCATAGGAAACATCAGGGGTGAGGGGACTTCTGAGCAGCAGATCCCTCCTATTTTAGAAACATCAGCCAGCTCCTTTCAGCGGGAGCAAGAGAAACAACTAGGTGGGGATGTTTCATCCTCCAAACAACAGACCCAAAGGGGCTCGGATATAAAGAAGGCATTCACAGAGATTAAAGCTAGGAACGAGCCAATAAGGTTTAAGCTCTACAACCAATTAATGAGAATGGCTCTGACAAATCAGCAAAGGCTAATGGCAGCCTACGATATGGAAGCAGGGAAGATGACACTCAGTCACTTCAGACCTACTACACAGCAGCCACAGTCAGCTACAGACTACATCAGAACCAATCTGGAGGTCCTGGAAAAAGATATACATCATTTAGACCAGATTGAGTTACATAAGAAGACGGGAGAGATGGTTTATTCTACATTGGCAAATAAGGCTCTACTAGCCCACCGATTGCAAAACTCCTTATATAATACTTCTGCTCAGTTAGAGTTGGAAAAAGCCTCATCCTTGGCCAAGGATAATAGGATAAAATCCTTGGAGGAGATCATCATAGAGTTGGGACATGATCCCAAAGATCCCAAAGGCACCTAGGCCTTGATTGGAAAAAAGGAGGAAGATATAGCAGCATTGAGAAAAAAAATGAAGCTGCCAGTCACCATACATCCTCAGACTGCAGAAGTGGCACAACAACAGGAAGTAGAGGATGTGGTAAGTCTACTCATGAGGATGAATCAAAGAATATTAGAAACAGAGAAAGCATTGGAGGAAGCTCAACGAGGGAAACAGCCAGAGTTGGCCCCTCAACCATCCCAAACCGCTCCAATAGTAACAGCTCCAATAATTACAACTCCTTCAACAACAGTTACTACAGCAGCACCTCCCCCAGGTTCAACTTCAGTAGCAGGTGCATCAACTTCAGCAGATCCAACAGCAGCAGCAGTGCAAGAGGCCAGCTTGAGCATGGAGGCCATGATGAAAGAGATTAAAGCTCTAGAATTGCAAATGGAAGAGATGAAGGAAACCAAAGAAAAGCTAGCCAAGATTGAGGCTAGTTATGATAAGTCAAAGATGACAGTTGCTGAGAAAACCAAGGAAGTAAAGTCCCTGGAAAATAAGATAAAGGCCTTGGAGAAAGACCTCACTCTCCATAGAACCCTCACTGAGATAAAAACAATTTTGTGGAATAAAATTGGCCAATCTCTTGCTGAACAATGGACAGGAATACAAACCATTTTTGACCAAGTAGAATTGATGGTTGTAGCTCAGCATGAAACTCATAAAGCCAGAACATTACTAGCAGATAAGCCTGAGCAAGCCACTCGATTGATTCACTTTTTGAATACTAGTACTGGCGACCAGCTGGCAGCACTAAACATCCAGAACAGGACAAAGACTATAGTAAGAGTCAAGAAAGTGCTGACCATGAGGAATTTTGTCCAAACTATAGAAAGGAAATGACAGGAAATGCAGATAGAGGTAAATGCTTTCAGACAGAGGCTTGCAAATTTGCAAGCCAAAGGTTTACCCAGCCTGGTTACTAGTGCTAGAAGGCTACTAAAACAACAACAGTATGCGAACAGGCTGAGTACTTTCATACAAAATAAAATCACAGCATCATCCAGCAGTACAGAAGAAGCAGTCCCTCCCACAGGGCAGAGTTTATATGACAAGCTGGAGGATTTGTTTTAAATAGAGCATGAGGTAGCACACCTTTTTCCAGTTTGGCCGAATTATTATACCTACACTGAAGCTGATGAAACATTATAAAAATTAAGAAAACATCAATTGCCAACTGAGGATTGGTGGCAAAGTTTGCTTCATATTTTAAAGTAGTTTGATTCTCTTCTCATTTATTGTCTGCATGAGCAAGTTGCATTATATGGCTCAGCTACTAGAAAATTCAAATTAACAGTGGGTGAAATTCGCGCTAATATTCAAAAGCGCAGAACAGGTGGAGCAGGACATCACAACAGCACAACATATCTAAGAAGCGGTCACCCACCGACAGCCAGAGTCAAAAGGTCAACAGCACACAGGACACCTGCCACAACGAGTAAAGAGCTTTTAAATCATCAGTTATGGCTGCACAATTTTTCCACAAATAGTCATTAATTATGTCAGATTAGATGGATACATTGATGTCTAGATATTTCCCTATGGGATATTTTGTAAAAACTCCCATATATACTTGTAAAAGAGATGTATTGGGGGGCTGATGATTTCTTCTTTCTGAACTGCGCTGTAACATATCAGACTGTGCTAATACAAATGGCGGTTGAAGTTCACTGTGTCTGAATGATCTGAAGGTGGATTGGATGTTCTGGGACTTGCTACAGAATTCCTGTGTCATGCTATGGAACAATAAGTTATACTAAACTATGTTTTATGTTCTCTATATTCGTAAATTTCATATATGTTTCATGATCTTAATAACAGAGAAGAAGAATAGCATAGGATTTGTTTGAATGCACTCTATGTTCAATCTCTACTGTTAATTATGTTTTTCTTCAGAATTAGTCATAAATATGAATTATTCACTGCTCATGTTTGCACTAATTCTTTCATTTTGAATACTGTTTAGGAATTCTTAATTTCTCTTGCACAACATTCATACATTTTCCCTCTATCAGTATAATTAAAGATTCTTGATCGCCTTTCATTCCCTGACTTCAATCCATCATTTCTAGATTTGAAAGTTGTTCCTAGCTTGCCTATCCTTCTCTTTGGTACTACCTTTTCACCAAGAGACTCTTTCAACAATTACATGTTCAGTGACTCCATTGCCCAATGGAAAAAACAGTTATATACTTGCAACCCAGCTCTGTCTGAGATCACCATCCAACAAAATTAAAACCAAACCCTGTTCATCATAACTAGCCTAAAACACTCCACAACAAAGCTAAATTACAAAGAGAGAGCCCTCTCTGGTTGCAGGTAGGCTAGGACCTCCAGCTAAAAGATTGGTTAGTGGTTACCTCGGCCATATTCCCTAAAGGAAGCAGGGAACAACCTGAGTGATAACAGGTCCATGATAGACTCTACTTCTTAGATGTAGGCATATGGGTCCACAATTACAATGAAAGTCACAACTTTAGTCCTCATCCTTGGCCTGTTTCCCGTCCTCGTCCTTCTCCTTGCAAAAAACTCTTCAAGCTTCCTTGGCCACTCACAGTGACATTTGCACAGTGTCACCCTGACCTCTAGTCATGAGAATTACTACACAACTCCAACGCTCCTTTTTTTGGCCACAACTTCTCATCACAACTACAAACCATTCAAATCACATCTCACTCACACCAGCTCCACAACACATTTAAAACATGACTCACTCGCATAATTTTATGCCATATCAAGTTCAACACACCAATACTTTAACAGTGCTTCAAATATCACAACCTAGGTATCTTCTCACAAGGAAATAGACAAAGTGACTTCAAAAACTATGGATGCAAGCCAATTATGGAGTAAACGCAATACCTCACACACTGGTCAAAAGCGCTTCTCCAATCAGTGACACAATCTCCTCCCAATGGTGATGGTCTTTAATGACTTCACCTTTAGCTCAATAGTCTCTGACACCTCCAGAAAGATCAACACTTGTACAATATACTTCAATGCCTCCATTCTCACCTGTTGGCTTATATGGGCTTGACCCAAGTTAGGGAGAATACTTAGCCAAACAAATCCCGCAGCTACCAGCCCTTTCGATAAAAGTGCACGGAGCGCGAACTGAGGCCTCACTCGAGGTAGTGGGGCAGGGTGCTGGAACCAGGTTTTCGCACCCTTGGGATGTCTAGATGTGGTCTGGAGGGTTTGCGCGGCGTTCTATAGCCTTGTGCTACTATGCTTCCGTGTAGGTCTAGATCCGGGTTAATTCGTAATATTAATTACTTCTTGAGGTATTATAAATCAGATCTATTTAGCAGGGTCTTTAAGCAAACATTTAATAGATTTACCCAGTTCGCGCACTTAGAATAAACTCAGATTCACATACATTCATAACATAAGCATATGCGCATAGATCAAATAGTTATATTAAACATACAAAAATCCAGATCCACAATCATTCACATTTAACATAGAATTACAGAAGCAACTTATATTTATTTCCACTTTATCACCAATACATCCAGATCTGCCCTCAGCTGCAAGGGTCCGTGCACATAGCTGCAGACTCTTCTAGACCTCTGCGCACACGGCTGCAGAGCCTCTATCCCCTCCCCAATACCCTCAACTTTGACTTACAAATGCTTCCAAACTTTTCTCCTCAAAACCCCATTACAATTAAGATCCAAGATCATACTAAAAAAGAACTGCCTTCTCCCCATAGAACCGCACTTTATTTATACCTTCCTATGGTCCATGGACCGACTTACTTCCTATTATTCTATATTATTTCTTGGGCAGACAACCCTTGGACTCGACCTTTTACATTTCGCGCTATGCATATTTCAGAGGTTTACAATATTTTTTACCCTAACTTCTAGGATATCAGACCCAAAACTGTTACACGGATCTCCTCTACCCAACAGTCCCGCAACACAATTAGCGTGACTTGTCCCGAGTCACTCGTTGGTGCAGCGAGACGCACTGCCTTGGCTTTGTGGTTCACCTCTCTCTGAGTGATGCTCATCGTCCTACTGCTTCTTCGTTGTCTCCTATAACGCTTCGTCCGGCTCCAACTTTGTTGTTTCTACCAATTCTTGTTACCGATAATGCTCATTCTGCTTTGCTCGGTTAACATAGAACACCCCCGCATAGGATTTTAGCTCTAGTGGGGGAGACGCATATGGGACCTCCTTGTACCCCCGTAGCCACCTCCGACCTTCATATATGCTCTTCGCACTAGCTGTTATAGCTTGTGTTGCACTTTTGCAAGACCTTTGCTGCTATCTGTGAAATCCCAATCCTCAAGGTACCTTAGAGATGACGTATTAACTGCATTGCTACCAATGGTCTTCATCTTTCCATCCTTTCTCTTTTGTTGTTGTAGTTGCCAGCCTGCCCCCAGATGGGGTGACAACATCCAAACCAATTCTGCTTCGTGTCTCCCGTCTTCCGGTACATCCCCTACGATTGATGCTGCACTCTACAGGACGCCCGCAGTTGTCAACACCATGTTCCTTAGAGAGTCCCGCTTTTCCATCGGCCATATCACTACCCTCGGGCTTACTCCTTGTGCAGAGATAATGAAAAGTTCCATATCGATAACCAACATATGTTTTCCAGAAGTGTAGGTAGCCCGGTGGATGACCCTCAGGGATTTATAAGCGATTCGAATTTCAAACTCACTGGTTCCTGCCTGTTCTGGCGTCCTCGTGTAAAATCTGTGGCAGCTCATTCCATATCTGGCTCATACTCCTTCTCTTAATTACCCGCCGCTCGCTGCCTTTTGCCATAATGCAGACATCTTGTCATGAATAGTGATAGGAACGGTCACTTCTCCTCTTAGCACCGCATGAGCACACTTCTTACCGCGCAACCGCGATCTTGGTGATGGGCCAAATCGACGTGTATCTTGGCAATCATGCCTCTTTCCCCCAGGCTGCTTTACCGTCCCATGCTCTCTTTCAACTGACTGGAGCGGTGAGATTGTCCATCAAATGGTTAGTTAGGTGGCCGACCCGCCCGTGTATAGCTTCAGACGACTGCCATTCACTCAGCCCAGGAAGGGGTCTCCATTGAGTTTGGCAAGCTGAACCGCACCCCCATCGGTAACTTCTTTGATGACATAGGGTCCCAACCAATGCATTCGGAGTTTGCAAGGAAATTTCTCGAACTTACTATCGTAGAGAAATACTATATCATTCTCCTTGAAGGTGCGCACCTTGATATGGCAATCATGCCACGCTTTCTCACACTATTTCTATACTTGCTGATGGAATCCAACCAAAAACCGTTCCTCCTTCAGTTCTTCTAGCTGCGCGAGTCCTTCCTCCAAAGCCTTGCGATCGGCCATTCCTGTTATTGGCGCGATTCGCAGACTAGGCACAATATATTCCATAGGCATAACAGCCTCCTTGCCATAGACTAATGGAAAGGTGTCTAGCCCATTAGGTTCTGGCACGTGGTTCAGAATGACCATAGCACAACAGGGATGCGCAAGTCCCAGTCATTTCACTGCACATTACAGACCTTGGTCAACACAGTCTCCAAGATTTTATTGAATGCCTCAATAGTCCCATTCGCTTGTGGGTGGTATGGCATACTTTGTTGGTGATATATCTGTAATTCCTTAGTGAGTGCGTTGATTGTTTCATCCAGAAAATGCGTTCCCCGATCACTCATGAGAATTTTGGCACATCCAAACCTTGTCAGTATGTTCTCGAACAAAAACTTTGCAGCTGTCGCAGCCGTGCAGTGCTTAACTAGTTATGCCTCTGCCCATCAGGTCAAATATTCTGTCGCAGTGATGATATAGTGCACCTGTCTTCCCTCACGGCTCGATATGTCCTACGAAGTTAATTTCCCACTTCTCGAATGGCTGTAGCGTCATCTATGGTTGGAGCGGCATTTCATCCCTCTGCAATGGTGTTATAGACATTTTTGGGCACTACAACCCCAATCATATATGTCCATAAACCAAGGGCTTCTAAGTCCCTAAAAGTGTTTCTTCACACCCTAAAGGAACAAGGTCAACTGATTACATCATCTCCCAGAAGTTCTCCACAGAAAACTACTCAGAACTGGTCAAAACTAGACCATACAGAATGCCCAATGCAGAGGGTGCAATGCATCTCACCTACTCAATGTAAAAAGTGCGATGCATACTAGAAAGCCCTTTTGTAGGGTGCGACGGGTGAGAATAGAAAAATGGCACAGACAGTTTGCAAGGTGGATGGTTATGGAATCTTCCAGAAACTTCTCCTATGACACTTGCCTCTCTGAATTTTCCCAGGGATGAGTAAGAGATCATCAATCTCCAAGTGGAATCAAGAACTATCAGAGAGAGGACACTAATCAAAATCCCAGAAGCTGACTCACCCCCCCTACAATCATCTATATATGGATCCCTCATCACAAAGATCCAGGGGCTGGAATCTTGTATCTTGTAAGGAAGTGTTGTTGGTTTCCTGGTGCAATATCATAGTGTTGGGTAAGCTTTTCATGAGGTGAAGAATGATTTTTATGCTGAGAGGATGACGTTGGGTCAGAAAAATGGGTTGTAATCCTCTTTTATATTCTTGATATTAATAAAGCTATTCGAGTTTTCCTCCACATTCTTGTATGTTTGATGATATATGCTTTTGTGTGGTCAATATATATCTGGTCCTATATTGTTTGTGATTGTAGATCTCTATTCTTCGATAGTATTATGTTGCTTTGATTCCACAGGTTCTCTTTGAATCCGGGTAGACGAAGGAGGAGTGGCAAGGATCTGTCAGAAGGGAGACGAACCAAGCAAGGAACCAAGCGAAAAACTGAGGTTGGTGTCCTTTGTTCCCCTCTTATCTACTTCACATAAAGGAAAACGAAAGTAGTTTTAGTTTGTTTGTTTCTAAGATAGCTACCAGTCTTAGTGGGACTAGCAGCTCCAAGTGGACACTAGATTTCCCGATAACAAAATGGCGACTCCACTGGGGAGCGAATAGATTGTTTGCTTGTCTATATTTGTTTGTTTTATAAACTTACATACGGAGCCTGAAGTCAAGCCAGCTATCCTTCAAAATGCATTTTCTATGCAAGTGCAAAGTAGATCAATGTTGCTTTAGTCTATCTCCGGGTTTTGTTTATAAACTGAACAATCAATTTTCAAACATTCTAATTGCCTTGGCGGTGGCTCTAGTAACCTCATTAGATCAACCCCTATGATTTATATTTAGTGAACATCACTTACTCGGCCTAAATCCCTGAACTAAGCTGCAAACTGTGACCAAGAGCCAAGTTGAAGTCTTGTCCCTAGACCATCACACCTTCTCCTCTTGGGAATCTGGATGCATCACACCTCTCGTGTGCAGTAGGTGCGCTGCATCACACTTTCCCTGTGTTGTAGGTGCACTGAGCAGACAAGACCTCTTTTGCTTCCAGATTTTGGTTTTTGTTCACTCTCTTCAGCTTTATTCAGGAGTTTTGTTGTCTATGATCAGTACACCTGTGTGGAAACCCCCTTCCTTTCCATCATTCCGCCTCCATTGTGCAAAGAACTGTGAATGTTTTTGTGTATTGTGTGCCATTTACAGTTCTCTTTTACAAAGAAGTAGCGTAATCAAACTGTCGTCTTTTGATTTGGAAGTGTCGCAAGTGTCGTTTTCAGTCAAAGAAAAGAATCCTATTGTTCTTGATAGTTGATTATACTGTTACTCTTGTATTTGATTTGAATTAGTAGTTTTTTCAAGTGTCAAAAACAATTTTCAATTCAAAATCACAAAGTGTCGTCATTATCTTCCTTTCGTATTTTGAAGAAAAATTGTTAGTACTGTCACTTTGAAAAGATAATTCATATTTGTACTTAGCATTCTTCTTGTCATTGACACATTAAGAAGGCTGAAAACAAATACATGCATGTGAATTTTCATTTACACTGCTTGTTGGTTTGATTTAGGACAGTGCATCTAGTGTGTGCTCTGTGCTCTATGTTGAAAGAATCTCATTTCTCTTTCCTTAGTAGCTAGGATTTTCATTCCAAAAAGAAGATTAAACGATTGTTTATCATCTTAGATTGCATTTTAGGAATTATATATCTACATCACGTGGTGAACCTGAAAGATAAATTTCTTAAGCAAGATCAACTTTAAAATAAATTCAATGAACATAAGAACGCTTTGGAACCTAACGCACAACATTTAGAAGTCTAGGCTAGAGACATATTCCGGTGTCGTAAAGCCTGGTAACTATCGCTTTCATTGCTGGTTGGGTGATTCCTCCTCTTTGAGACGACAAGTGCGAGTACAGACTTGTGCTCCCACGTACCATTGAGTATATATTGGGAGACCACAATAGGCTATATCCTTTATCCTTAGGAAGCCGTGTCTGCCGCCCTATCGATCGTAATGCATTGAACACAACATTTGGGAAGATTGACT
>APFE030833660.1:29692-43366 GCA_000404065.3 Pinus taeda
GTTTCATTTACGTGTTACATCGGTGATATGTGAATTGTATCTTGCTTGACTGGTACATAGCTGTATGTTTTTTGGATTTTATGCTTGTTGTGGTTTATTCTTCACTTGTGCAGGTATCTATGAGCGGATAGCAACCGGCCGGAGATAGAGGATAGGAGCGACACTTCCCCCCACAACAAACAAGCGTTGGATCCCAGGTTGGTCTCCTAGATCGACTTTTAAATTATATAGCTAGAAACTTGCATGCAGCGTGATTGATTGTTGGTAGACCCCTTTTGGGGCTAGTGGGATCCACCTCTGTCCGCAGAGGGGATTTACCTCCGCAACACCAAGTGCTAATGTTGTCTATTTCAAAGCAGCTAAATGATGCTTTAATATCGACAAGGAATAAAGATTACAGGAATCCACAGATGTCGAACAACAAGGATAATGATCAACCTAGTAGTTCGACAACAAATTTAACTAAAGTTGTGCCACCCATCACTCCTATACTAATGATAAAACTGCCAAAGGGAGTAGTACACAAATCGACATTTAATCCTCGTGCCAGAGCAGTACAACATTATAATATAGTGGAGGATCTAGCCTAATCGCCGTTTGCTATGTCGACACTTGAGGTACTGCAAAATTGCCCCTCCCAAAAGTAGGCTTTATTATCAACGATAGGTGGGATTGACCCAATGGATTCCAATCTTGTGGCCTTTAATAACAAAGGATATGACCCTCAGTTACCAACTCAACTAGCTTTCCTTATTCAAGTGAAATCCCTCAACAAAACTGTTCATCGAACAATTATTGATGAGGGGGCATCTACATGTATTATGTCGATGAATTGCTGGAAAACTTTAGGATCTCCACCCTTGTCGCGATCGTCGATGACATTAAAAGCATTTGATGGACGAACATACACCCCATATGGGATATTGAGTAAACGTCAATTACAGCATCCTACTAGGAAGGCCCTGGATATATGCTATGTCTGCCGTTGTGTCGACGTACTTCAAGAAGGTTGCATTTCCCTTCCAAGGAGGAATTACAGTCGTCGACCAACAAAATTTTCTCCCCAACAGTTCACAAGTTACGGGAAGCATTCCGATGATCCACGGAAGCCCCCATTCACTTCAAAATATCGAAGTAGGCCTACTAAAAGACCCCACATTAATGGGGACTTTTTCCCTACCGCCTCCAAGCAATTTGGCGGAAGTGGCAACAGTGGGGACCTGTAATATGATATCTTCTATTCAAAAGATATCAGAAAACGATATTAAATTGGATCATCTCCCGGTATTGCCTCCAAGCCCAATAGAAATATTGTAGCATCAATGTTTTCAGCATGGGAGGCCAACCCAAATTAACGCTCATCAAGCGTGTAGATAGATAGGTCTAAGGAATATGGCACCCCTTTAGATCCTTGGTCACAAGTACATTCTATAGACGAAGGAATTGTTCAGTCAATGATGATTGACCGGGCACCATGGGAAGATTACTACCATCGTTACCATCTTCCGAATTGTGAGGATAATTCCAGTGACCTTGATCATCCCTCAGTTTTTGACTTTCTGTCAAATACTGTAAATACGGTGGATTCCAAGCGAAACGTGTATTGAAGAGACTATCGCCATAAATATCTCGACCAAAACAGATGTTGTAGAGAATATTCATGTCGGAAAATCTTGTTCTTCTTCAGAATTGGAAATATATTACGCTCTTTTTCGTGAGTTTAGAGATGTCTTTGCTTGGTCATATGATGAAATGCCAGGCATTGGCTCGAGCATATTTGAACATGAAATTAAGATGTATCCAGATGTCAAATCGGTACGACAACGGCTCTGGCAGGTGCACCCCAATAAAGCTGCTGCCATCAAGGCGGAAGTTGAAAAACTCCTCCATGCTAGTTTTATTTACCTGGTTGCTCTAATCGATTGGGTATCGAATATTGTTCCTGTAATGAAAAAATAAGGAATGATTAGAGTGTGCGTTGATTATAGGGATGTAAATCAAACTTGTCCGAAAGACAACTACCCTACACCCTTCATTGACCAGATAATTGATGAATGCGCTGGATGTGAAATCTTTTCGTTTATGGATGGATTTTCTGGGTATAATATAATAAATATCCGCCCACAGGACCAGTCAAAGACTGCATTTATTTGTCCGTGGGGCACATTCGCATATTGCAAGCTACCCTTTGGTTTAAAGACCGCAGGGGCAACATTTTAGAGGGAAATGAATTATGCCTTCCACGACATCAAGAACATTGTTCAACCATATTTCGATGATCTTCCGACTCATTCGCAAAAGCGGACCAATCATCCGCAGCATTTAAGAGCGATATTTCTACGTTGCCGACACTACAAGATACGACTCAATCCACACAAATGTGTGTTTTGTGTCAGTCATGGTCGTTTACTTGGCTTTGTGGTCTCAAAAGACGGGATTTGTCTTGACCCATGTAAGGTTCAGGAAATCATTGATTTGCCTCCACCTTCAGATTTGCTTCAGATTCAAAAACTCTAAGGGAAAGCAAACTTTCTGAGGAGGTTCATTCCAAATTATGCCAAACTTGCTAAAGGTTATACTCCTCTGTTGAAAAAAGAAGTACCCTTCATCTGGGATCAGGTCGCGCAAGCTTCCTTTGATGCTTTAAAGGAATCCCTAATAAAAGCATCATTAATCTATGCTCCTGATTATCAAAAAGACTTTAACCTGTATCTAGCTGTAGTGGATACGACCATAGCAATGGTTTTAGTTCAAGAAGACAATGGAATTGAACATCCAATATATTATTTAAGGTGAAGCTTAAATGATACAGAAATCAAGTACTCCTACGTTGAAAAGATGTCTCTCGTAGCTGTTCAAGCGATACAAAGATTTCGACACTATGTCCTCTTCAGAAAAATGACCATTTTATTAGATTGCAACCCCATGACTTATATATTGTCGCGACAGTTGCTGGGGGGAAAATATTCAAAATGGATAGTGATTTTACAAGAGTTTGATCTGGAATTCAAAAAATCCAAATCAAAGAGAGCCTTGGTTTTCGCGGAGTTACTATGTGATCTCCCATCGTCATCCAACGATGCAACATCCGAAGAAGCAATCGTGGACGAATCTTTGTTTCTGATATCTTCAAGAAATCCGTGGTATGGGGATATAATAATCTATCTCCAAACCCAAACATATAGGTCTAATACCTCACGCTCCGAACAACGATGGATTCGATACCAAGCAAAGGACTATGTGATCGTCGGTGATACGCTTTACCGTCGTGGTATCAATATAGTTCTGTGGAGGTGCCTCACCCATGAGGAGGCCGAAAAAGTCCTGGATGATTGTCATTCAGGCACGTATGGGGTTCATCAATCTGGTTATGCTACAGCCCAAAATATTTTACAAGCATGATACTTCTGGCCAACAATGTTCAAAGATTGCATAACTGCAGTCAGAAGTTGCCATGCCTGTCAAATATTCGATTGCAAAACTAGAATACCTCCCGCACCTCTGCAGCCAGTAGTAGCTGTTGGGCCATTCGCCAAATGGGGCATAGATTTCATGACATGTAACCCCACCTCGGCTGGGGGGCATGGGCATATCATAGTCGCAATATACTATTTTACCAAATGGGCCGAGGCGATGCCTACATTAAACAACAACGGCGAAACGAGTGCCCTCTTCTTTTTCAATCATGTAGTCTCCAGATTCGACATTCCACAGGCCATAGTCATAGATCATGGATCGCCTTTTCACAGTCACATGATGGTTGAGTTGACTACCAAATTAGGACTATCCCACGACAGCTCTACTCCGTATTATCCGCAAGCTAACGGACAAGTTGAGGCAATCAAAAAGCTCCTAAAGCGCATGCTGCAAAAGATGATTGGAATCCATAGACGAAGTTGGCACCTGATCCTATACTCAGCCTTGTGGGCATACCAAACATCAGTGAGGAATGCGATCGGATTTACACCTTTTCAACTGGTGTATGGCCTGGAAGAGATCTTGCCAGTTTAGTGTGAAATCTCATCCCTCAAGCTCGCGGTCGACCTTCTCCCTAGAACTTCAGAAGAAAAGGCTTGTTTCTTGGAATTAATCCAATTGGATGAAACCCATCGTGATGCCTCTTTGGCTAATGAAGCCCATAAGAAACGAGTCAAAGCGCAGTTTGACAAAAATGTCAAACCTTACGTCTTCTCAGAAGGTGACCTAGTCTTGCTTTACGACCAAGAGTCTGATAAGTTGGGAGCAGGTAAGTTCAAGTCTTTATGGATGGGTCCCTATATTGTTAAGTGTGTATTAGCAAAAGGAGCCTACGAGTTGGTGGATTATGATGGGATTCCACTGGCGCAACCCCGCAATGAGTTGTACCTCAAGTGTTACTATGCTTAACTCAGCATAGTAACCCTTATGCTTTTGTTTCATTTTTGTTTTCGCTAAGGGTAATTGTTTTGGTTAGGTAATCCGCTTTTTTCATTTTTTGCAGATGTCGAACCTATTGGAACCATTTGTTGGATATGCCGACGGAGCGAGTCATAGTTCGCGGAACCTATCTTCTGCGGCCTGGGCCATCTTCGATCCCAGCGACGAGTTAGTGAGTTTCAGAGGGGTATGTATTGGTCGGTCAACGAACAATATCGCTAAATACAATGTTGATAGAATGCCTCTCTGATGCCATCGCACATGGCATAGTCGACTTGTCGTCAGGCTAAACTCACAACTCGTCATTCTACAACTCACTGTTATCTACTCTGTACTAAATCTAGCTATCTACCGCATGTTCCTAAGGGTCAAGATCTTGGAAAGACAGTTTGATTCTATTCAATATAAACATATTTCCAGAAATTTAAGCACATTAATAGACTCATTGGCAAATTATGTGTTAGATAGACATTTGTGACATTTATAAAAAGAAACATTGCATCAATATTTGCATCAGGATCATGTAACTTAACCAAACTAAAGCTCCGAAAATCAAAAATGTATATATAACTGTTTATGGTTTACACATAATGTTCTGTAACCAAGACAAAATTGGTCAAAAGACCCAAAACTCAAAATGTTGGGGGGCACCCTAGTCTAATGATGTCGGTGATAACAAGTCACCGTCTGTGCAATCATGCGTAAAAGCCTAGTCCATCGACTCAGCACGCTAGTAGTGTGTCGCTGCAACCTCAAAGGCAGCTCGTCGGTTCTCACATCTGGAATACCAAGAGTGAGACCCTCGACTTGATCCTGCAATGCTGAAAGAATCTCAGCCACATCAAGGTCGTGAAGGATGGCCCTCCCAACAGCCTCTCCTGCCAGAGCAGTAGCTGGTGCTCTCAGGCGTACGCTGGTCAAACTGGTCCAATGTCTGCATGAGCACATGAGTTTTAATTATTATTGATCAAAGGAAGCATAAGAACATTATGAAAACAATAAATAGAGATATGGTTAGAGAATTTACCTATAGCACCCCACTGCTCACCAGCAAGCAGCACCAAATCCGGGTCCCCCCAGAAATCCATACCAGCATATGGACACTCAGCATAAACCATCTCCTAGTGGTTGAACCACTCGAAGAAGATGTCAGAGAAAGAAATCTGGGATTGACCAGCATGTTAGGCCATGAGGTAAACCCATCTCTGCATCCGTGGCTCGGTCAGTGGAGGTAAACCAAGTGAAATATAGTACGGCTACATCAATGGGATCTTTTCCAAGGCGAAAGCGGTCAAAATAGAACCATAGCCAAAATTCTTGGATCTTCCGCTTTTCACCTTGGTCAGTTGTTCTTTCATCACACGAGTACTACATCACACTAGTTGAACACCTTCGGTTCAAGGCATTCCAAGGTGTACTGCATATAAGACCTGTTAGCCATGTGAAGAGCCGCACTACGAGCCAGTCTAGCAAAAGTAAAGAGAATGGTCCTCAAGGACCAGTTAGTGACATCTCAGATGTTGATCTTGCCGTCCCTACTTGGCTGAGATCCCTCTCTACAGTACCGGTGAATGTAATCTCTCACGGATTCTCCCCCATGAGCAGAACCTGATAATGAGAGAGGGGCACCACGCCTCGATAAACCGGTCAAAAAATAGATGTCCACGACAGTCAAGGGGATGGATTTTCCTCTGATCTGGAACATGTGGTTGGTAGGATACCATGCATCGAGGAAATACTAAAACAAGTTGATTTGTTGCCTCATGCAAGAGATGCGGAAAAACTTGAGCAGGCCAGAGTTCCGTAGTGTAGTTACCGTACCCGAATCATGTAAATCAACCATGTCCTCTTCTTCATGCTCGCGTTCTCACCATGTAATAACCATTTTTCTTCGATGAATCTCTGAAAAAAAGTAAGAGAAGAGTCAAGGTCCTGATTTGGCAAAAAACAGGCAAAAATTCCATGAGAAAATAGTGCAAAAGTTTCCCTCCTTGCGCCCATCGCACCCCAGCAGTGTACTGGGAGCGATGCATACTGACTGGCCAGTAACTAGTCCAATATGCATCACACCTTTTGATATAGGAAGGATGTGATGGGGCCAAGGAGAATTTTTCAAACCCCAGAGGCTCAGTAAAACAGGGAAACATGCTCAGAATTCGAAAAGGGAAGAATGCAACTGAAGAGCATAGGTTTAGCTCCTACCTCATCCAGACGGCGCCGAGAATCGTCCACAGAATCTCCCGGAATCAGCTAGTGAAAATCAAGGGGGAAAAGCACCTCCAGAGCTCCAACAAACCAATTTCAAATGAAATGGTAAAATGAGATGTAAAAGTCACTTTTAAATTACTATTCACGTAATTCGAGTAAGGTGTTAGTGTTTTTAACTCATTTTTCAAGAATATCTTTCCATTTCTAATCGTTTTGATGAAGCAATTGAGCATGTAGTACAACCATTGAAAGAACAAAGTGCTAACGGTGAATCAAATAATCAATGACCATTATCATGAGTAGTTTTTATGTGAAGTTCAAGCTCATTAAAAATTAAACCTAAGCAATGAGAAAATTTTTCCCCTAGAGTTTAAGCTCATTAAAAAATGAACCAATCTCCGGTAAATAACCATTTTGAATGCATGATCATCGTCTTTTGAGCCTTGGTCGTGTTCTCATCATCACCGCCACTCAGTTTTAGCTGATCATACGCCTCCATTTGATTATTTACCCTTTTTGAGGAACATCTGCAATGAGTGATCTTGTTAGCTATCCTTGTGACACTGCCGTGATTGGGAAATTTGAAACCTTACCTGGAATCAGCTGCTACCCGAAATTATCACTCATTCCTCAAAAAACGAGTCTCCTTTAAGATCTTTTCATCTGACTCGTAAAATATGAAAATATTTCCGAGCGATTGGCCTCTCCATCTCGTTAAAGCTACTAGAAGTGCTATCCCTCCTCTATATTTTAATGTTTCTGGACCTGAGGGATTATTACACAAAAAGATCGAGCGCTTGTCTTGTTCAGCTCCTTAAAACTACCTAAAATTCATCCCTTTCGTATTATTTTATACTTTTTCGGACTTAATGGATTATATGATGAAAAAGGATTATTGGAGTTTCCTTTCCATCCCTTTTCAGACTCTCTAAAATTGAAAAAGGACCGAGTTATCATTGTCGTTAAACTCGTTAAAATCAATAGCGACAAACTTGTCCAATTGGATGAGAACGAGTTTCACTGTCGCTAGGCTCGTTAAAACATAGCGACGGGTTCACCTGAAGGGAAGATTACAAAACAAGCATATGTTATCCTCCTCAAGCTTGATAAAAATAAAGAGGTACTAGTCAGCAATGACTGGAGAAAATTGGGAAGAAAACTTGAAGAAACTTTATTGGTAGCAAGACGCTCTTGAACATGACACTTTCACTCCACGTCCGAGTCAGGTTGGGTTATTCCGTTTACCGATCATATCACCATTGGTCCATCGTACCATCCATATTTGGGGTTAACGCTACCAATCCATTTCAGTGTCGCCGATATGTTCAAGAGAAGTCGCTTAGAGAATTCTCCTGTGTCTCATCCGCTGCAATACATTCACGCTCCATTCTTTCATGACCGCCATCCTGAACCTTGTATCATCAGATCGTTTTCACCTCCAAAATCATTTGCTCCATTCCGTGTCGTCGATATGGGATTCATTAAGGCCCTCCTATGACGGGTCGCTTCTTGTCGACATCAACCCATTATCCAATAAGTCGACCTAAGAACAACCCTTTTAGTACTTTGAAGCTTGCATGCCTCAATGGCAAGTTTCTCACTTCCGGCGATAGGTTTACATCAATGGCCTTCGACCAAAAGATTTTGCGTGGTGTTTGACACCAAGTCCCTTTTTCACACCACACGAATTGTACTGTAGTACCTTGAGGGTCATCATCATTATCGGTGATTCCTCTCGCGCCTGTTAACAGCTTACATCATTGGCTGGTAATCAGGCGATGTCTTTCCATGTTCGACTCCAGAACATCTTTCACATGGATCGACTTGTACTCCAAGTGAAGATTGAACGAGTTTGAAGACCCCAGATCTAGTTTCATCCATCCAGCCTATGATATATTCAGGAATATAAAGACATCAAATGTACATCATTGTCGAACAGATGATCATCCAAATCAAAGGATGATGACTCCGTCCGAATCATTAGTCTGCTACACGGACGGTTGTCTGTCCTATGTACATGAAAATGAATTTATAAAGCCGAGCATGGGAATGCCCGCCTCAACTAGATCATGAAAAATATTATGAGGATAATGTATTGTATTGTATCCTATTACAGGTCACCTTCCAACTTGAAAAACTTTGGATCCTCATGATAAAGAATTTCACCCAACATCCAAATATTAACAACCTCATGCTTTAGGGGGCAATTGTTATAGACATTTTTGGGCATTGCAACCCAAATCATATATGTCTATAAACCAAGGGCTTCTAAGTCCCTAAAAGTGTTGCTTCACATCCTAAAGGAACAAGGTCAACTGATTACATTATCTCCCAGAAGTTCTCCACAGAAAACTGCTCAGAACTGGTCAAAACTGGACCATACAGAATGCCCAGTGCAGAGGGTGCGATGCATCTCATCTGCTTAGTGTAAAAGGTGCGATGCATACTGGAAAGCCCTTCTGTAGGGTGTGATGGGTGAGAATAGACAAATGGCAGAGACAGTTTGCAAGGTGGATGATTATGGAATCTTCCAGAAACTTCTCCTATGACACTTGCCTCTCTGAATTCACCCAGGGATGAGTAAGAGATCATCAATCTCCAAGTGGAATCAAGAACTATCAGAAAGAGGATACTAATCAAATCCCAGAAGTTGACTCACCCCCCTACAATCATCTATATATGGATCCCTCATCACAGAGATCTAGGGGCTAGAATCTTGTATCTTGTAAGGAAGTGTTGTTGGTTTCTTGGTGCAATATCATAGTGTTGGGTGATCTAAGCTTTTCATGAGGTGAAGAAGGGCTTTTATGTTGAGAGGATGACGTTGGGTCAGAACAATGGGTTGTAATCCTCTTTGCTATTGTTACACAGTAATTTGTCACTGTCTCCTTGTCAGTCTCCCTACTGTGTCATGAAATCACATTCACCATGCTCATGCTCTCTAAATTGGCCAAAAAACCCTTCATGCCAAAGTTTATTGGATCATCGCGACGGTTATTGAAATAACCGCGTTGACTGGCGGCCTCTAGTGCAACTGATGCGCTGCCAACGCGGAAGCACATGGGTTTTCCGCGCTGGTCGAATTTCATAACCAACGCATCCTCCGCTTGTATTAAGTCGCGCTGACCAGACCTCTTCTGTTATTGAGATGCGATGTCAGCGCGCCAGTCCAATTATTCACCCGCGCTGATCCTGTTTGGGCGAATTTGTTCTAACAGCCAGCTTTCCAGATGACTCCAGACCTGGTTGTTGGCCTTGTGAATGTCGCCCTCCTTTCTATGGCATCTCTGTTCGTCATATGGGCCACCTTTCTTGTAGATAAGCTTATCCTTCCACCCTCCATGGAGACTCCTTCTCCTATATAAGCCTCCACCATTGCCATGAGCAGCTAGTTTGGAACATATAGCTTTTTACATAGAGGAATTCATAGTGCTTTAGTGCTGCTCTTAATAGGCAGATTGGTGTGTTAAGTGTGGATTGCTAGAGAGTTTAAGGAAGGTTATGAAGTTTTGTTGCCTTGTGTGAGAGAGAGAGTTGTTTTTCTTGGGAGATATACCTCCAAGGGTGAATGCTTATAAGACTTGCTGGTTGGACCCTCTTGAGAAGGACTCAGCGTCAGAACATTGGTTGTACCTTTCTCTATTTTTGATTAATAAAAGATAGATGACTACTGTTATGGTTCCATTCTCATTTTTCTTATAATGGTTAATGTGAATTACATCCTTTCTGACTGATGTATAATTGCTTTTACTAGATTTTACGCTTGTGTTTGTCTTCTCTTTGATTGTGCAGGTGTCCGCCCACGAGGATAGTGGAGGATCGTGACCGACCGGAGCAAAGGAGCGAGAGCAGCATCTCTTCATCAAACATAGCGCTGGAATCCAAGTAGGTGTTCATTACCCACTTTGTAATTGCAACTAGAAACTTGCAGAGTAGTATTGATTGATTGTTGCTAGACCCGTTCTCGGCTAGTAGGGATCGCCTCTATCCGTAGAGGGGATTTACCTCACCAACAATTTGGCGACTCCACTGGGGACGTTGCTTGTGTCTTTTGTTGTTCATCCTTGTTTTGAGTTTGATTATTATTCTCTTGTCAAAGATTGGGGATTAGTTCTCTGTTTTTTAATTTCCTGGTTCATTCTGGGAAATGCTTTAATTGTTTTAAAAACTTTTACCTTGGTCTGGGAGCTTTTGGTTTGATTTTGCCTGTTTTTTAGCCTCAGCGCGGTTTAAATCAGAACAGTCGCGCTGACATCGCACATCTATTTCTTTGCTTTCCCTATCATCGCGCTTGTACGTTTAACAGTCGCGCTGACCTTGCTTTCGAGCCAGCGCCCTTAATCCGTGTCCTTCCGCGCTAACAGCGCAAAGTTGCGACGCGCGTTGTCTGGTCATCGCTTTGTTACTGAGGGTCACCCGTGCTGATCCTGTAGAATTCATTTTTTTCCAAATTTGCCTCCTGAACCTGTTGGTTTGACTGTCCCCTGCTCTTTCCACTTGGTTTATGACTTGTTTTCTGTTGTCTGAACTGTGACATACTTGCTTCCGAAGTCTTGTTCCGCAAGGGTTCATTTATCATTTGTTTTTCGGTTTTGCAAAGCCTTCCTTTTCGCTTTCGCTTCTTGGTTTGCATTTTTCCTTAACTTTTACAGTTGCTGGAGTGTGTTGAATCGTTGTTTGACTGGTTTTGAACTTCCATCCTCCGGGTGTTTTCTTTTCTCTATTGATTTCACACTCAAGCCCTAGGGCATCTAGTGGCCGTGTGTGTGTCAAGCCTTCCGTGGGATCTTGTTTTCTTGTTTGACCAGCCAACTTTAGATTTGCTTTTCACATTTGCTCGGTGATTGTTGAAAGTGTTTTGGTTGTGTTCCAAGCGATTTTGCTTCCTCCTTGTTTGAATTCCTTTTTGTATTGTTGAGCTTAGATCACATAGCTCGAACAAGCCCTGGTTTCTCCTTTGATTTGGAAAACTGGTTTTTAGTGTCTTGGGAACTTTCTTGTGTTTGCATTGAGCGATTTTATTCCTTTTGCTTGGTGTAGCTGTCTCTCGAATTCATTTTAAGTGCTTTGTGCCATTGAAAAGAAAATCAAACTAGTATCTTTTGCATTCAATAGTTTAAAGGGAAAAGAACATTTCGTTGATTTGCATTTTCAAAAGAAAAGTTTCGTTTCCTTGCCATTAGTTGCATTAGATTGTTTGATTATTTGTATTCGTTTTGTTTGAAAATTTTCTAACCTTCTCATAGTTAGAATTCATCGAACGAAATGATGTTCTTTGGCATGTAGTTTGCATCTAAGTAATTCTGAGAGAACATACGGTAGGACCTGAAATCAAAACTTAATTCAAGATCAACCGTAAAATAAACCGAATTTATCTAAAAACGCATTGGAACTTAACGCAAATATCTAGAGGTCTAGGCTAGAGATGTGCTTCAGCGTCGTTAAACCTAGTCACTCTTGTTTTCGCATTGAGGTTGGGTGATTCCTCCTGGTGTGATTCAATTGTGGTCTAGCACGGATTTGGGCTCCCACGTACCGTCGCGTATATATGGGGAGACTGTTTGGTCAATTTAGTGTTGTCTAAATTGCTATCATAAATTGTCAACCCGGGGCTCGTAAGCTGATGAAGTGAAGTGTACAATATATACTTAAGCAGCCTTTCCTAGTTCTTTTTGTTGTTTTTAGTTTATGTCTAACTTATCTTCCTAATGTGATGTGATGAAGTTATAAACAAGTGAGTGAATGTGTGTGTATGTGGCGATTTCTAAATGCTTCTTGAATTTTAAGGAGAAAACTTGAACAATAACTTGGAATGGAATTAAAGCTTCGAATGAAAGTAAAGCATCAAACAAAAAAGACCAATGGCACTAGTCCAATACCTTTACTGCTGATAAGAATGAAAATGACATCTACATTAACTCAGCTGAAAGCAAGAACACTACTCTAACTCCTCTATTGAATCTAAAGCAATGCAAAAATTAAGTGACAAATCACACTACTTAATTCTCCCTTAACATTCTGCCGTTAGCTAAATTGATCATGTGAAAAAGAGTTAGGAGTGAATTAGCAATATGAGTCTAAAACTAAATAAACCAAGCTGCAATTAAATGATGTTTTGGTCCCATAAAAGTTAGTGAATCATGATAAAAAGAACCATCAAGAGATTAACAACTTGACAAAACTTGATAAAGTAAACTAGGCAAGGAAACTAACTAAGCAAGGAAACTAATGAAAATCAAAGCGAAAGTCAGCAGTTTAGATAAGACAATTTCAGATGCCACTAGTGTTAGAAAGAAGGAAAAGCACACTATCTCGGGCTCCTAACAAAGCTGTAAAAACACACACTGATCAGTCATGAAAAGTACAGAAACGTAAAGCAGCATGATTCAAACTGTACATTAATATACATGGTGAATTAGAGAAAAAAGAAGGAATGTAGGAAAGCAAATTTAAAAACTACTGTACAATGGTTGTAGCAGACAGGGGCCCTCCATCCACTTCAACCAATTAAAAAGATCAGCTACGCAGGTAAGAACAGAACTGTCTTCTTGGTATTAAATCAGCACATAATAAAATACAGTGGAGAGCATAAACGCTATATAAAAGAGTCTTGAAACAAAGTTTACAGCAGCAAAAGACTAACTTCCAAAAACTACTAATCAGCGTGTAGAAATGCTTTATTTATAGCAGGAACACCAACTGTTCTGTGCGTAAACTAAGCTAACTAAAAGTTTATGTAAAAGACACGTTCAGCAGCACCGTGCACGGATTTAGGGAACGATCATCATGGTTAATAAATCCGTTGTTGGATTCTTGTCCCCTGCAGTCTTCGTGGCTAAAGAAGAGGCCAGTTGTGACTTTCGTGCTCCACCTGAACACGCAGAGCCGTGCCACCGCTTGCAACCTTGTCGTTTGACCAGAGTTACCTCCACGTTGACCAGGAGTGTAGACGGCCAGTTTGGCTGAGCTGACAACACACGCACCATGTACACAGTCATACAAACTTGCCCATGTGGCTCTTTCCTCTGGAGGACACCTGGATCATAGCAA
>APFE030833669.1:0-13138 GCA_000404065.3 Pinus taeda
GCCTTTGCCATGCCATGTTGGACAAGCAAATCATGCATCTTCACCTTCCAGATCTCAAAATTATTCTTGCCATTAAACTTCTCAATTTCAAACTGGGCACTTTGAGTTTTCGCCATTTTGTATCAGCAAAAAAAACAATAATCTCCAAAACTAACCAGCAATTAAAAAACAACTGCCTATGCCTTTCTGCCTTTGATTTTACACACAAAAAAAAACTAACTTATTTCTGTGCAAAATTACAGTTTAAACTGAGTATCAACCATGAGCCAGCAATCAACCCACACACCAACCATTAATGTTCACAGCTCAGTCCTATGAATTGATTTCTACTATTTGTTTTTGTTTGGGGATGTTGGTTGATATACCAATTCACAATATCAAAGAAATTAAAAGAAAAACCCAATTTGCAGCAAATCTAGCAGCCCTTTCAAAAATCCGATAACAGCAATGCGCCCTGGACTTTTAATGTTGTTCGAATTTTACGAGTACCAGCAATTATTAAAAGAAACTCTTGATCTATCACCGTGATGATTTGTGTATTATCTCAAGTATTAAATTACTATTTTCTGAACTATATCCAAGCTTTAGTTTTGCGTATTAGATAACTGTAATAGTCTTTTGTGCTGTTCCAAGAGTAGAAGAATATATATATTCATAAAAGTGACTACGGTTCCTTCAAGAAATCAACCGAACCATACAAGCATCGTTCCAGTTATGTGCGTACTGCCAAGGAAACATAAATAGTGAAATTTGATGTATGGACGTGTATAAATAGGTCAACACTACAATAATCTTGTGTTGGCAGCAGCGAGTCTCAGCCACAGTTACGCTCTTAGCCACGGGTCCGTCAAATTACTTATAGCATGCTAGCATGAGTTAAGTGAATTCAATATATTGAATTTATATGTTGGGTATTTCGTAGGTTGCATACCAGGTTTGGTCATATGCAGGCTGCAGCTAGCAGTCTGCGCTGATCAGATCTTTAACCAGCGCATCAGCAGCTCCACGCCTTAGCGCTCCACCTCTAGCAGTGCCGCTCCCCCAACGCTTTGATACCACTTGTTGGTCCCAGATGCACAGCTTAATCAAATAAACACACAGCAGAATAAACCAAGGACATAAAACAAAAGAATTTAACGTGGTTCACCCAACCAATCTGGGCTACGTCCACACAACATAGGCATCGGCAATTTATTAATCAAAACAGGAGATTACATCGAGAAATCCTCACAAAACTCTCATACACTCTCAGCCAACATCCGAATGATTGCTTCTTATATAGCATAGAGAATCTAACAGCCTCATTAACTCACTCAGATAAAATATAGGAGGCATTAACTCCCTCCCAACAAACTGGAGTTAATCTAGGAACTGAATTTCTATTGTTGTCACTTTCAGAGATTTTTGCCTATTTCATTCCAAACCGAAAGTATCAACATTTACCATACTTCCCGTTTATTTATATTGTTATTTATTTACCATAACTATGTTTTGGGTGTTCATAAACCTCTTTATATTTTAAATTTATATTGTGTTTATACATAATAATAATTAGATCAATTTTTAATTGCTAAACGTTACATATTAAATGTTTATGTTTACACTTACGTTTACATTTACATGTTTAAGTGAGCTCTACTCCATACTGGGCTATAGAGAACCTCTCGACGCAATGAACAAAAGGATCCAATTGCAGCAAAACACTACAACCTTAATAGAAAATTACCCTTTAATTTTAAGAGATACATTTTACTTCAAATAATACATTGTTTCACTCATTATACCTAATCACATTTAATTCCCAATAATTTAAAATATTCAATATCCCTAAATAAGATAGAGTAAAATATCCAAAAACCTAAATTAAATAATATAATCAAATCTAAATCTAAAGAGGTAAATTAAATATTGTACAAGTCCATTCTACTCGCTGCAATGAATGCAACAATAGTCTTTACATTAAAGCCATAATATTTATCTGAAATAAGTCATAGTTTGAATTATTTTGTTTACATTTAACTCAATGAGGTTTGAATGGAGTGAAATATCATGCTCTAAGCGAATCTAACATTCATCTAGTTTAATTTTTTTCTTAAAAATATTACATTTTAAGTGGATAACCTGGGTCAAAAGTGTGGGCCATTTTTATTTTTATATTTTATTTTATAGGCGTTAAATTCATTGGTTTTTATACTTTTTTTTTATCTATTTCTTTTTATTGATTTAAAATATTTCACTTGCATTTCATTACATTAACTTAAATAATCTATATTTCACATAATTACAATGGGTTCTGAATACCATGGGTCAATTTTATTTTTATTTTTATTTTGTTTTTATGGGATTATTTTTATTTGATTACTTTTACTTTCAATTATTAATTTTAATATTTTGTTTTATTTTTATTTTTATTTTTTATGTAATTGACCCAATCATTTTTTTGTCAAACTATAAATTTTATTTTTTTAGATTTTCTAATTTATTTTTATTTTTATCTTTTGTAATTTGAACAACTCAAAATGTTTAATAGGATATTATAGGAAATTACAACATATCTCTCATATTGGTCTCGATAGGGCCTTTTTACCTCACATCAAATGTTAAAAAAGTAAGAAATCAAAAATCTAAAAATCAATTTTTTCTATATAGAGAAATATGTTTATCTATAATTTATTAAAATCTTAATAATACATATATTTCTTTATTTTTATTTCTTTTCAAGTGATGTGTGTTTGTCCAGGCTTAACTTGTGGCCAGTCAGTGAAAGACACAGTGTCACTTAGGCGTCCATCCTATTTTTGCAGTTGGAACTGAATTTTCTAGAAGTCCTGCTTGTAGCTGTGGAATTCCTGTACCTCTGTCTCCATGCTAATTGAAATATATTCGAGTGCCTTGCCTAAGAGACTTTTCATATTCCAATACAAATATAAAGTCTTTTTCAATTGAGTCACTTGCCCGCAGGTATTCCTAGGATCTGGCACCATTGCCCACCAGTCCTCCATCTCAATATCCATTGATCCTGCCTAGCGATTGAGATCAACTCCCAAATCCTCAATCGAATGCCTAATTTCGTTACTGGTCCCTTCACGATAAATATTGGCTGCATCGTTTATGATGTTCGCTACCAATGTATGACACCTTGTTCTACTGCCTCAGGAGGTGGGTTGTTCCTCCTATATGGTCACCTAAGGCCTCCTACCACAGCCCCTAACATTCGTATCCTGTGCCATATCTACAAGCTCACAATTCCTAGAGAATCGTTGGGTGTGGTGAGTTGCCTAAACAAGTGGTAGCCTGAGCCTAGAAGCCTTTCACTTTTAGATGACCCTGCCTCCCTTCACATCTGCCATGGGAGAGTGAAACAGTAATTGCCATAATAAAAAATTTTGAAAATATGTCGGTCTTATCCCATACCCTCCCTTGTAGGCATCCATCACACATAAGAACTCAACTTCCACACACCATAACCAATTTTCATATTAGCAATAAGAAGAGTCTAAAAGACCACCATGACCAACAACATTAAAGTATTCCTCGAACCCTGAACAATTATATTTAAAGGTTAAGTTGTGGAATAGGATGGTTATCAATATAAATATTATTATTTAAATTTATTATAATGTCATATTCAATTCAATCAATTTACCATTTTTATTACTTTTCAAATTGAGTCCATATTATGTATTATTATCATTTCCTTTTGTAAGTTTAAGTTTTATCGCCTCAAAATATCAATTAAAAAACATACATACATCCAACATAAACATCAACCATCTCCTATTTAGATTCATTGAATCATCACCAATAGTATTCTAAAATAAAAAACATAAAATAAACATTAGGAGTTGAGAATCTAAAGAGGTAAAAGGAGTTGGATCCAAAGCAATCTAAATTGGAGGAGCATGAAGAGAAAGTTCACACTAAAAATTAAACTCAATGTGTGCCAACCTCACTTCAATACTCTCTAAACTCACTTGAATTTGAAAACCAAGTGGAATATGTTGGACAATTGGCATTGTGTGCATGACCAATGGCCTAGAAAAGGCATCTACAAGTGTGTTGGCATTGATTTCAATAGTCATGCCGAGGAGTTGCGCTGGGTAGTTATCATTGCCTAACAACTTTCATGAGTGTTTCCATTGATTTCAACTAGGTAAGCTTGTTTTCTTGTTATAACAAATGTTGGTAGTGATGGCTCACTAGCAATCTCTTGGTAGTAAAAAAATGCATTTTCATTAACATGCATAAAAGAATCTATGGATGAAAACATTCTTCCCCTGATTTCATATGCCAAGACATCCAAGGAGACCAGGAACACCATTGAGAGGAGTTTTGGTGCAAGGCGGAGCATTAAAGTTGAATATTATAAGTTTGTTGAATTGCACTGTGCATAGGTGCGAGTGGATGATGGTTGTGATCAATTTGTAGCTGAAGCATAGAAGGATCACATATATTCTCGTGATTCTCACAATGCACAACTGCAAGTAGATGAAAATTTGATGAATCCAACAAAAGAGCTTGATGATGACAATATGGTGAATCCAATAAAAAATCTTACTGATGAATCCAAAAACAGAGCTTGCTAATGAGAATTTGGTGAATCCAGGAAGGGAGCTTGTTGATAATAGGGAAGCTACCATTGGAGTAGTCAATTCTATGGTGAATACAATAATTAATACAATACAATACATTAAAATACAATGCTATGGTCAAGGATATGGTCAATAAAATAGTACAACAATTAAAAAACATGATGTTATTCAATGAGAGAAAATACTTTGAATCTTAAAACCAAGTGGAAGACAACTTGTCTGCAGCAACAAAGGCTACTACAAAAGTGGAAGAGATGGAGACAAAGGCAAAGACAAAGACAAAGATAGAGGCAAAGGAAAATAGGGAAGCCCACAAAGAGAAAATAGAGAAAGAAGCAAAAGCAGAGCTCTGATTACATAGAAGAAGGAACAAAACCAATGTGTTTCTGCAAATATTTTTATTTCTAACATTGCTTTTCAGTGTGAAGGTACATAGAACGACTATGAAGAAGAGTTAAAGTTTTTAGACGCATGGCTTGCAACACCATGGCTTGAAAAAATCTACATATAAGACGCAAAAATGAATTTTGAAGACAAATTGGATGATGAAAATATCAATGAAATTTTCACATATTGGAGTCTTGAAGAAATATTTTTTTATTATAAACTATGTTGTAGTAAATTGATGAGAAATATCACACAACAAAAGATAAGATCTGGCAACATTGCACATACAAGTCGATTTTTGAAGAAGTCTAGCACATGCTTATAAAATCTGGAACAATGGAAGGCCTACACCAACAAATGAAGAAACGAACATTTGAAGGATACAACAATAAGAAAAAATTGAAGCAATTTAGAGGCTACAAGAGCTAGAAGAACAGAAGAAGACAAGGAAATCCAATTGAAGTCAAAATTTTATATGGAAATCCTAGCACATACATATACCAACAAGAACCTTAATTGAATTTTTATGTGGTTGTAATTAAGGGGGACTATTGGAAAGTCTAATTCCAACCATCTTCTAGGTGTCAAAATTGTCCATCTAAGTGTCCTCGTTCAGTTTCAATTAGTCCAGTTGAGTCGAGTTTCGTTTCGGTCAATTATTATTAATGTTTACAATGTAGTCTTATTTAACTGATTCGTAATACTAAGAAGAGTAATCCATTGCTCTAGCTTTTGTTCTCTCAATTCTTTGTCAAAAGCTCCATGATCACTTCCACTTCAAGCGCCATGATCCATCAAGTAACTGTTGGAGACTAGAAGCAGTGGTTCCTATACTTCCATAGGTCCACTTTAGTCACCCTTTTACAAATAAAAAAATTATTCCACACATTGAAATTGACAAAATGACAACCCTCAATGAAGTCACTGCAATTGAAGGGGTTATCAGACTAAGAAAATTTTTCTCTACTAAAATTGTGTCCATTTATTTAAAAAAAATAAACAATCTTGGACTCACATCCATCCCGAGTTCAAATAAGTAAGCGTTTTGACATAATTATTGGCAAAAGACTCACTATTTTGCCATTAGGTGGATGAACCCACGTTGAATTTTTAACCGATGGTCCCAAATTTATATTCTTCTGAATATGCTTTGTCTGAGAGAAATCGATAGATGAGCCTTCTCCTTCTGTGTTCTACCATCCGTAGGAAATTGAATTGAAGTGCCAACATGAAAGAGCCACTTAGCTTTGAATCTCTTAGTTGTGTCTTGATTCTGATTGCCTTCATTTTTTTCCTATGATTGAATGCGATGTGAAGCTCACAAATCTTTGTGCTTCACCTTTTCCCCTTCCCTACTCACTCGTTATGAACTCTCTGATTTTTGAGTTTGTTGACTTGTAATTGGGAATACGCACCAACCCTGCATCAATTCATTCAATATGTTCAACAAGAATATTGTAATGTTCTTTTATCTCTTTAGGGGATTCATTGTCCACCATCGAGGATACCTTGAACCAATGACCTAGAGTGCCTTTGTCGTAGACAACCAAAGCATATTCGAATTACTTATTCTATTTCCAAGTCCATATTGTCGGTTCATTAACCCTTTTAGATTTGGAACTCACACCATGCTTCTAAAAGATGTTAAGTCCAAAGATGAACAATAAATATGCACTTAGACTTATTTTCTTTGATTTTTGAGTTCTATGACTTATCATTGGGAATACGAACCAAGCCTACATCAATTCATTGAATATGTTCAACGAGAATATTGTAATGTTACTTTATCTCATTAGGGGATTTGTTGTCCACCATCGAGGCTACCTTGAACCAACAGCCTATAGTTTCTTTGTCATCGACACCCACAACATTTTCAACTAATTATTATGTTTCCTAGTCTAGCTTCTGGATTCACCAACCATTTTAGATTTGGAACTAACACCTTCCTTCTAAATCACATTAAATCCAAAGATGACCAATAAATTTTCACCTTGAGTTGAGTATGTTATGCATGTATTGTAATTAAACCTTTACATAAAAAAGAGTCTCATGGCATTGACAATGGAGCAGACTGGAACATTGTCGTTCTGATCATGTTTGATGACTTTGATTTGAATTTCATTATACAATATCATGACCTCAAATAAGATCACTAATGCATACCATCTGCTCGTCAAGCATGATCACCACCTCAACGTTTTAAGCTTGCTTCACCGTAAATGCCACGAGACTCTATTTCTCCCAAGCTTTACTTACATTACATTCATAACATACTCAACTATAAATTTAGATTTATTGTTCATCTATGGACTTAACGTCTTTGAGAAGGAAGTTGTTAGTTCCAAATATGAATGGAAAATAACTGGTGAATCCACAAGCTAAACATTTTAGCATAATAATGAATTGGAATATGCTCTCGTTGTCTACGACAAAGACACTCCACACTGTTGGGACAAGGTAGCTGCAATGGTGGAAAACAAATCTCATAAAGAGGTAAGGGCACATTAGAATACTCTTATTGAAAATATTTAATGAATTAATGCAAACCCGGTGCCTATTCCCAGTTACAAGTCAACGAATTCGAAAATTAGAGAAAGTTCGATATGAGGAGCCAGTACGAAATGGAAAAAGGCAAAGTGCAAAGATGCATGATCTTCACATCACCTTCGGTCGTAGGTAAAAAGTGGCGGCGATCGTAATCAAGAAATGGCCCAGAGATTCAAAATCATGTGGCTGTTTCATAGTGGCTCTTCAAGTCAATTTCCTACACATTGTAACGTGTAGAAGGAAAATTCTCAGCCATCAATTTCTCTAGACAAAGCATATTCGGAGAAATATCAAATCAATACCATTGGTTAAACTTAACGTAGCTTCATCCACCTAAAAGTAAAATAAGGAGCCTTGAGCTAAAAAAGTTTAGTATATTTTTTATAAAATATTTGTTGATGTATTTTTCTTTGTTACTAATAAAGATAGCATTATAACATTTAAAAGGCATTCAAAATTTGAAAAATATATTTTAAAAATTATTTGAATTTTCTAAATAATCTTTCTTATATAAATAAAAAAAGTTATAATATACAACCATATATATCTATATATTATATTAATATATAGCTATATTGTTATTTAATGGACATATCATAAAGCAACCGTTGTGAGTACTTATAAATAAAGAAGAATATGCATACGCATGAAGGGGGTATATCTGTCCATCTATAGGTGAGTGAGGACTATCCACATCAATTTATATGATGTCTTGTGTACAATGATTTTGCAATACAAACATTTTAGTTTAATAAAAATACATATTTTATTAGATTATGAATATTATTTTTGATTGTTTATTACATTATCTTTTATTACAAGAAATTGGGTTTAAAAAAATGAAATTTCCAAATAAGAACATAAAATAATTGGTAATTATAAATTTACATCAATTATAAAAGGATGAATATTAAAATTTAATTTTACAAATTAAATAAATTTTAAATTTCCGAACCAGTAATCCTTTTACATTTAAGAAAATGAAACATAAATATAAAATAAATCAATAAGTTGAAAAATAATATTTATTTAATTTAACTTTCACTAATAAATATTACTCATTATAAAAGTTGATTACTCATTATATATTTCATAATAGTATTTTTACATTAATTTATTAGTATTTAAATTAGGTAAATTGGAAAAGCAATATAATTAGAAAACATATTATTTTTATTGGGTAGTTAAAGAAAACATGATTTTCTCATGTTAAATCCACATTTATGAATACCCATAGTATATACCCATGGTGTTCATGTGCAATATAGTCTATTTAAAAGGGGAAAGCAAATGAGCCTAGGTCTATCTTAACTATGAATCTCGGAAGCTACCAAGTACCATGATGGATCAACTCTTTTGATATGAAACCCTCGAGTTTGATATATTTGATCCCTTTTAGCACATGGTAGATCCATAGTTAAGTTGGATCTAGACTCATAGCTAAAGAAGTCATTCCACACATATAGCCAAAGAAACACTTCTTCAACTTTTTGAAAAAAGGAAATTATTTATACGATGAAAGAAAGAGAAAGCCTAAATTGTTCATATATATATATATATATATCGATATGAGAAATAATACATGTAAATTTTAATTATAATGACAAAAGAGGTTTTTACCTCGAGAGATTTGATCCCTATTAGTACTTGATAGATCCAAAGAGCTTTGATGCATCTATGTTTCCGCTAAAATGAAGAAAACAAATGTACATATACAATGAGATGAATTTCATTTCATCATATTTAAGGGGAAATTTTTACAAACAAGTTTTATAACAATAGGTTGAAGTTATAATTAAAAAAATGAAAAAACATAATTTATGACTCACTCTTTGAAATTAAACTAATGAGCTGCAAAACCTACATGACACACATAAAACTAATCTATAAATATATAATAATATCATAAAAAATAATCATAGAGAGAACACGTGATTATTCAAAGCTCGATATCTTCTGGATGCAAGTTCAAACCAAGTGAAAACTTGCTATCCTTTAACGGTCAAAAGATTTAAATGAAAATATTAATTAAATTATTACATCATACATTATAATTATTATATAATAATATATATATAGATATAAATATATAGATATGATATAATTTTATATATATATATATATATGTCAAGTCACCAAAGAAGAATATTATCCATAAGATAGTTTCTCAAGAAAAGAAGATTCAAAAAGAAAGAAAAACAGAGGAATCTGGAGGATTCCCCGAGGATTCCCACCCTAACGATCAACGTTAAGAAAATAGTTTCTCAAAAAAAGAAGATCCAAAAAGAAAAAAAAAGAGGAATCTTGGAAGATTCCCCGAGGATTCCCACCCTAACGATCACCGTTAAGAAAATACCAAATCAGAGCATCAAAAATGAGAATTAAATCTCAAACGATCCCATAACACAACCCATTCCATCAAATAACTTTTCAAAGAACATAAAATAATTAAATCTCAAATGATCCCATACCACAGCCCATTCCATCAAATAACTTTCAAAGAACATAAAGCAGAGACAGGAGAGACTGAGTTTTGCCAAAGGAAAGAAATAGAGAGGGCTCTACAGGATTCCACACCCTAATGATCATCGTAAAAAAAAGAATACCAAATCACAGAATCAGAAATGGGAATTAAATATCAAATAACCCCATATCAAAACCCATTCCATCAAATAACTTTTCAAAGAACATAAAATAATTAAATCTCAAATGATCCGATACCACAACCCATTCCATCAAATAACATTTGAAAGAACATAAAGCCGAGACATGAGACAGGAGAGCCTAAGTTTTGAGAGTGTATGAGCCTCCATGTTCTTCTCCCAATAGACATGTTGAAAGGAGACTACTAAGAAAGAAGAGAATTTCCTAATTAGCTAAATCCAATTGCAAAGAACTAGAACCTCAAGAAAGCAAGGTTGATTAAATCAACAGTCATTAAAAATAAGAATATTATCAATTCCAAATTAGCAAGAGCACTAGAGAGCACCAAAGAACTAGAACCTCAAGAAAGAAACAACCCTGAATCGAGTTGATCAAAAGAACATAGTCATTAAAGATAAGAATATTATCAATGCCCAACTAGGAAGAGCACTACAGAGCACCCTGCAATGCCATGAACTTCACTGTACAATCGTCCTCCCTACCAGCATACTAGCATAGATCTGTCTTTACTCTGGATCTACCAAGTGTCGAGAGGGATCAAATATTTTTTCACTCTATGCGAGTTTGCATATCAAGATATTTGATCCCTCTAAGCGCTTAGTAGATCGAGTAAAGATGAATCTATGTTGGTTTAATTTCCCACTTTAAATATGCTACATTCCACGTGAATACCATGGGTTAATACCATTCGTTATCAATACCATGGGTCAATACTGTGGGCCATCTTTATTTTTATTAATATTAATAAAAATAAAGGAATCTGGAGGATTCCCGACCTTGGAGGATTCCCACCCTAACGATCACCGTTAAGAAAATACCAAATCAAAGCATCAAAAATGAGAATTAAATCTCAAATGATCCAATGCCACAACCCATTCCATCAAATAACTTTTCAAAGAACATAAAATAATTAAATCTCAAATGATCCCATACGACAACCCATTCCATCAAATAACTTTCAAAGAACATAAAGCAGAGACAGGAGAGACCAAGTTTTGCCAAAGGAAAGAAATAGAGAGGGCTCTACAGGATTCCCCACACTAATGATCATCGTTAAAAAAAAATACCAAATCATAGAATCAGAAATGGGAATTAAATATCAAACAACCCCATATCAAAACCCATTCCATCAAATAACTTTTCAAAGAACATAAAATAATTAAATCTCAAATGATCCAATACCACAACCCGTTCCATCAAATAACATTTCAAAGAACATAAAGCCGAGACATGAGACAGGAGAGACCGAGTTTTGAGAGTGTAAGAGCCTCCATGTTTTTCTCCCAATAGACATGTTGAAAGGAGACTACTAAGAAAGAAGCGATAATTTCCTAATTAGCTAAATCCAACTGCAAATAACTAGAACCTCAAGAAAGAAATGTTGATCAAATCAATAGTCATTAAAAATAAGAATATTATCTATGCCAAATCAGCAAGAGCACCAAAGAACTAGAACCTCAAGAAAGCAACAACCCTGACTCGAGTTGATCAAAACAACATAGTCATTAAAAATAAGAATATTATCAATGTCCAACTAGGAAGAGCACTACAGAGCACCTGCAATGCCATGAACTTTGCTCTACAATTTTCCTCCCTACCACCATAATAGCATAGATCCATATTTACTCTGGATCTACCAAGTGCCGAGAGGGATCAAATATTTTTTAACTCCATGCTAGTTTTGATCTCTCTAGGCACTTAGTACCGAGAGAGATCAAATATTTTTCAACTCTATGTGAGTTTGCATATCAAGATATTTGATCCCTCTAAGCTCTTAGTAGATCTAGAGTAAAGATGAATCTATGTTGGTTTAATTTCCCACTTTAAATAGGCTACATTCCACGTGAATACCATTGGTTCTCAATACCATGGGTCATTACCGTGGGCCATCTTTATTTTTATTAATATTAATATTAGTGTTAATAATGTTTTTTTGCATGTCATTAATAATAATTTGACCCATGGTATTTGTCCCATGTGCTTCACCTAAATAAAACCTCTTTTTTGAGTGTTCATAAATATAAAGTGGATTACGGAGTAATATAAAAAAGGTTTTATTTATTTGCCATAACTCTAGTTATTTATATTTTTATCTATTTAACATATTTGTTTTATTTACCATGGTATTTGGCCCATGGTATTTTGATCTATGATGGATCTAGGAGGGTTTAGATGTTTATTTCTAATCCTATTTGACATATTTTTATTTATTTAACATACCTCTTTAAGCCTCTGTTATATTTATTTATTTACCATACCTCTTTTACAAATATAGTATTTGGGGCGCGCATGGTATTAAAATGGTATTTGGCCCATAGTTTTCACCTATTTTTTTTTATTTTTTTTGAGTTATCGTAAATATAAAGAGGTTTATAGAGTAAATATAAAAATAGGTTTTATTTATTTACCATACCTCTAGTTTATTTACATTTTCATTTATTTACCATACCTCTTGTTTATTTATATTTTATTTATTTACCATACGTCTAAAGTAAGTATAAAAATAGGTTTTATTTATTTACTGTTGGTCCCAGATGCACAGCTTAATCAAATAAACACACAGCAGAATAAACCAAGCACATAAAACACAAGAGTTTAACATGGTTCACCCAACCAATCTGGGCTACGTCCACACAACATAGGCATCGGCAATTTATTAATCAAAACAAGAGATTACATCAAGAAATCCTCACAAAACTCTCATACAATCTTAGCCAACATCCGAATGATTGCCTGTTATATAGCATAGAGAATCTAGCAGCCTCATTAACTCACTCACATCAAATATAGGAGGCATTAACTCCCTCCCATCAAACTGGAGTTAATCTAGGAACTGAATTTCTATTGTTGTCACCTTCAAAGATTTTTGTCTATTTCATTCCAAACAGAAAATCTCAACAATCTCCACCTTGACAACAATTAGCCTGATGCCCTGTTATTATTATTTT
>APFE030833670.1:0-18535 GCA_000404065.3 Pinus taeda
TGCCTATCTCATGAATGAATCTTCTAGAAGAGATAAATAAGTGTCAAAATATCATAAAATTACATCATTTACATCAAGGAGGATCAAAATCCACTCCAAAAAGTCAAACCTAGTCAAAACTGCGTTTTGCTGAGATGTAGGTACAATTTCTGTGAAAATTGTCCAACGGGTCGCGCACTGATTCTGAACAGGTCGCGCACCTTTGGAGCAGCTTTTGAGGCACTTCCAGGTGTCCAAATGAGGCAAAAGTGGGCTTGTTGGAAAGGTCTGGATGTCTACTTTCCAACCCAAATGAAAGTTATGAATTTGGTGTCCCTTTTACCCTCCAAAATTGCAATCTCCCAAGGCTTCTTCCTGTGTGTCAAAAAGGTGGCAGAAAGTCATTTTTTGCTTGTTTTTTGATCTTATGGAGGCCCAAAACTTGGTGAAATTTCTTGGTATTTGCTGAGAAAGTGTATTTTTGCATGAAAAATCCAAAAATACAAAATTTTCCTGAAATGGACCTCCTAATCGAAAGGTTCACGCACGGTGCGCGACCCGTTGGGGAAGAAAACCTCTGTTTGGCACAAAAAATTCACAATTGACAAAATTTTCTCCAAATTTCTTGAAATTTGGGCTGGGAGTCCCCAATAAAGTACCATTTTCAGTCAAAGAGGCTTTGGTCAAAATTTGGAGTGGATCGGGCCTTTTCTGTCGTTTTAGTGCCTTGGCCAACCTCCTTGGATCTGGTGATTGTAATTTTGACATTTCTCTAAAACCATGACACCTGTGTAAAAAGTGAAGGAGATTTTTCTTCCTTGGAATGTTTTGGACAAAAAAATCTCTCAGTTTTGCAAAATTCATCTTTGATTGCTCTGAAACATCATTTGAGTGAAACCTATCCTGATGTGTGGAACAAGGGATTTTGTCGAAATGAAGTGAAATGAAGGGGATAAGGGGCTTCTAAATTCTTAGGGAAATTTTTGGAAGTAGGGAGGGATGTTAGGAAGTAGGGGAAAGTGGAATCTCAGAGATTGAGTGAGGGGAAGGGGTCCAAAAGAGAAAAACACAGGCCCAACCTAGAAAATTGCTAGGTTGTAGCTAGAAGCTAGGATTTGTGCGAAAATGAGGAATTTGGGGAATCTCAGTGATGGGAAGCATTTGGTAAGGTACTTTAAGGATAGGGGAAGGTGTATGAACATCAGGAAACAAGTTTTTCCGATGATTTTACCGTCCAAGAGAAATTGCCTTCAAAACCCTAGGAGAGGGAAATGATCTTACCTCGACGCAACTTAAGCATTAACAAGGTGTAAAATAACTCATTAGACACTGAGATGATAATGACAACCCTATGAATGATGATAGAATCAGCTGAATAGTGAAATAGATTGGCATTTGGGCAACTTTGAAAAGAGTGAGAGCAAACCCTAGACCTAATGCCTAGTGACCAAATTTTGCTTGAAGACTCACTGAAATGACAAAATTTGACCTTGACACTTCAAAATCAATTTGTAAGAGTATATTTGATCACGGGAGGAAGGCTGGAAAGACTGACACTAACACAAACAATTTCACATGTTGCTTCCCATGCTGATATGTATTCTACTTCGGCTGAAGAAGTTGCCACTGTAGCTTGTTTATTGCAACTCCAAGATACTGTAGTTGACCCCATGTTCATTAAATAATCAAATGTTGATGCTCAATCATCAATACTACTAGCAAAGTCGGCATTTGAAAATCGCCAAGTGCAAAGTTTTTAGTCTTGTTGTAAAGAAGACCAAAATCTTTTGTTCCTTGGAGATATCATAGAACCCTTTTGGTTGCATTCCAGTGTCTATCTCATGGTTCCTGCATAAAGCATGAAAGAATACTAACTACATAAGATATATCTATTCAAGTCGTTGTAAAATAAATCAGGCAACCAATCAACTGTCTATAAGTAGTGTTGTCCAGCTTTTCCCTCCCTTCAAATTTTGAAAGTTTCAAGTTTGTTTCCATGGGTGTAAGAATGGGCTTGAAATCCTTCATTCCAAATCACTGAAGAACTTTTGCTGCATACTTACTCTGAGAAATGAAAATATGATGTGGACGTTGGAATACTTCAAATCCAAAATAGTAGTGAAGTAGTCCCAAATCTGTCATCTTAAATCCTGCATGTAACTCCTTTTTCACCTATACAATATGATCATCATTGTTTCTAGTAATGATCAAATCATCTACATACATGACAAGAATCACTAGATGTTCACCCAGTTGATGTACATACAAAGTATCATCAGATTCACTTCGTTGAAATCCAACTTTCTGAAGGTATTCATCCATTTTGGCATACCAAGCTCGTGGAGCTTGTTTTAACCCACATAAAGCCTTAATCAGTTTACAAACTTTATGTTCTTTCCCTTCATTTTCAAAACCTATATACATCTTCTTGTAAATATTCATTGAGGAAAGCACTCTTTACATCCATCTGATAAACTTTCCATCCTTTTTGTGCTACTAATGCGAGTGTTAAGAAGATGGTGTTCCATTTTGTTGTAGGAGCAAAAGTTTCCTCATAATCAATGCCTTCCTGCTACGCAAAACCCTTAACCACAAATCTAGATTTGTACTTGTTGATTTCTCCATTTTGGTTGTACTTAATTTTGTAAACCCATTTGCATTAGGTGGGTCTAACACTTTGAGGACAATCAACAAGTTTCCAAGTGTTGTTGTCTTGAACTACCTTATATTCTTCAACCATAGCTTGTTGCCATTCTTTATATTTTATTACCTCTTTGTACATGGAGGGTTCAGTAAAAGCATTCGTGATTAAGGAAAAATTTCCTTCATTCCTTATGGACCCCCTTGTTCCTATTTTATTTTTCTCATCGGGCTTTACATCTTTCAAAAGTTGAACAAACCATTTTGGCAATTGATGTTCACTTGTTTGAGATTTTGAAAAGTCACCATCATTATAAAGAGGATTAATATAAAGAGAGATATGTTGATCAATTACAGATTTTGGGGGTAGAGAATCATTGTTAGAAGAACCACTGCAACTAGGAGATTCCGATGAATTGCTAGAAGACCTAGACTGTGTTGGTGAAGTAGATGGATTGGATGAATCATCTTCAAAGGAAGGAAAATCAAGTCCATACTAGTTTTGTGAATTTGGTTGAATTTGAATATTTCCTTTTCTTTTATCTCCTTTTGTTTCCAATTTTTGAAGAAGATGTTCTATTTTTTCAACAATCTTACTCTCAGTTTCATCAAAAATTACATCTTTGCTGACAATAAATTTTCCATTTGATAGAAGCCTGTACCTTTTCTTCTCATCTGAATATCCAATCATTGTGCATTTCAAACTTCGTGAGTCAAGCTTAGTTCAATTTTTTTTGGAACTAAGGCATAACACACGGAACCAAAAACTCTAAGGTGTTTAAATTTAGGTGTGAAACCAAACCATGCTTCATAAGGTGTGATTCCATCCAAAGAAGCAGTGGGAGACCTGTTCCTTAAGTAAACAACTATATGTATTGCTTTTGCCCAATAAATAGGACTTAAATTTTTAAAAGTTAGCATAGATCTCGCCATTTCGAACAAGGTGCGATTCATTCTTTCTACTACTCCATTTTGTTGTGGAGGGTAGACATTTGTAAGATGCCATTTGATCCCATTGTCTCTACAATAACTTTGGAATTCATTTGAAGTGAAGTCTCCTCCATTGTTAGTTCTAAGAGTGCCAATCTTTTCTTTGACTTCATTTTCAACAAGTTGATGAAAAGTTTTAAACTTTTCAAATGCCTTTGACTTATGCTTCAAGAAGTAAACCCATGTCATTCTGTTGAAATCATCAATAAATAGTAAGAAATATTTGCAACCTCCTAGAGAAGCCTGCAAGGGTCCATAAATGTCATTGTGTACTAATTGCAAACACCTGTTTTCTTGCCATGAACTCGTCAGGAAAGTCTCTTGGCTTTGTTTCCCATAAATGCAAGATTCACATCTTGCATTTTCTTTCTTGAAGGAAGGAAGTCCCTTAATCATTCCTTGTTTTTGCAGTTGAGAGAGACTGTCAAAGTTTAGAGGTCCATATCTCACATGCCACAATCTGATAGGTGAAATATTTGTGCTTGCTACCCCTGCAAAGTCAGAATTCCTTGGAATAATTGTTCCATTCATCCTTAAAAATTTTCCATATTCATAACCAGTCATCACTATTTTCATGTTCTGTTTGATTGAATTAATTTTAACTAGGCCATCCTCCAAAACCACCTAATGTCCAACTTGTTGGATCAAGACTAAGGACAACAAATTCTTTTTAAAGGTGGGTACATACCATAAATTTGAAATCAATCTTTCTCCAATGTCAAGAAGATAAACTTTAATGATACCTTTTCCATAAGGAGTATGTTTTGTATCATCAACAAGAAAGATTGAACTAAGGTGGCATGGCTGGTAGTTCCAAAAGAAGTATTGTCGAAAAGTCATGTGTTGAGTTGCTCTTGTATCTAAAATCCATGCATCTTCATAATCACTTTGAAAATAGCTGGAAACTAATGCTGCTGATTTTGATCTTTGAATTGATCTGAAGACATATTCCCAACCATAATTATCTTGATTAGTGGCAAATTGAGTTGTGTTTTGATGGAACTTTGGAATTTTATCTGCCTTAACTATTTCCTCTTCCTTGAAAGTTTCCTCTATTTTGGCTTCTTCCACAACCTTGTCCACTATGTGCTGTTGGATGTGGATTGAAATGTCCTCTTCCTCTAGAATTGTCATTTGATGATTTATTTGTGCTGGCTTCTATGAAGAAGACATCTTTCCCTTGTTTCTTCTTCCCAAAAGTTTTGTCGTGTTGAGCTAACATCTCACTTAGCTCATCAAACTTTAATTTATCTAACTTTCCAGTCACTTGTAGAGTTTCCAAATAATGCATGTAAGAAGAAGGCAATCTAGCAATTAGAATTGTGGTCATGAAACTATCATCTACCAGTGGAAATTCGGCTTTTACTATTTTGTTGCTTAATATTTTTAATCCTGGAGATATACTCAAGGATATATCCTCCTTCAATTAGTTTTCGTTGAAGCAACTTAAGTTGTAGATCAACATTTTTTGATTCAGGTTGTGTATCAAATAGATCTTTGAAAGTTCGCAAAGCAATCCATGCATCTGAGGCATTTTCAATATGAATATACATCTCATCATTAACTAAAGACTTTATAAGAGCTAGTGCCTTGATATTTTTAACTTCCCCTTTTGCAAGTGAAGCTACATATGTGGGTTTATTAGGCTTAATGTCTCCATCACATATGTCTTTCCACAATTCATTATATATTAGAGTGATTTCAATGAGACATTTCCATGTTTTGTATGCTTTTACCCCTTCAAGCTTATCAGAATTAAAGAATAGATTAATTAACTTCGACATTATAGTTTTGAATCTTTTCACCAAAAAGGATCAAGCACAAGAAAAAGATGAGAAACATGTCACATGAAACAAGCCATGCAAAAACAATCTATCTGGGCTTGGCCTTGACCCTCGTATAGTCGTTGAAGGAGAAAAATGACTGAGCCTTGCACTTGGCTCTAGTAAATTTCTCTTAATAAATTTACAATGAAATCTTTTAAAATTTGACTGATTTACAATCCCTTGCAAAGTTTTATGAAAAATGTACTCTAACCCCCCTCAAAGTAAAAAAATACTTTGAGCTACAATGTCACACTCATCTCTCCAAATAAAAAAATATAGATAAAATCCCCTTATTACTCCAAAAATTTACTAGTCCAAACATTTACAAATAACCCTTACACCTTATTACTCCAAAAAAAAATATAATTTAGAAGTACATCTTATTACACCACAAATTTAAAAACAATAAATTCCCAAAATACAAAAACTCTTCATATCTCTCCAAAATAAAATATGCGTTATCTCTCTGATAAAAATTTACAAAATTAAAAAAATATTCCTTATCTCTCCAGCAAAGGCTTTTTCACTTCTTCTATTCAACTTTAAACTTACTAAAAAAACACTTTAAGAAGCTGAATTTTTTTTCTTACTCGTTGTCCTCCATGCTGATTGCTGGTTCACGTTGATTGACTTCTCTATTCTGCCTAGAAATGCGAACTCACTGTCCTCCATGCTGGCTGTTGGCTTACGCTGGCTTCTACTGTGCCACTCCGATCACTCATAATTAATATTACGGATCTCATGGGTATTGACAGAAATTTCTGAGACCTTGTTCTGTATTTCTCTGAATCTTTCAAGCTCCACCTTAATTCAGTCCACACGAAGAAGAAGAGGTAGCAGAGGGAGGGATGGTAGTTTCATAGATGCAATCGCGTTATATTAATTTCGCTAATTCCCTTTTCCAGGAGGGATTCGTGGATGAACAATTCACACAACTTCAGCAACTGCAAGATGAGAGTAATATTGATTTTGTTGCGGAGGTTTTTTTTTTCTTTCTTTGAGGATTCTAATAAACTACTGGCTGACTTGTCAAGGAATCTTAATTAGGAACTAGTTGATTTCAAGAGAGTTGATGGCTGTGTGCACCAATTCAAGGGTAGTAGCTCAAGTATAGGAGTGTGGCGAGTAATGAATATGTGTGTAACATTTCGTGCATTTTGTCAAGATAAAAATAGAGAAGGATGCTTATATTGCTTACAACAAATGAAGCAAGAGAAAATAACATAAATTCAAGACACAACAAATTTTGATAATAGAAATTCAAGACACACAACAATTTTTTATAATAATAAAAATTGATTTTAAGATTTAGAAATCTAAAATCAATAAAATAATGAAATTTCTTTTCTTTTAAACAAAAACTGGACAATTATCATACCAATCATTTGTTGATCAATTCAATGGAATTTGCCAAGAATTTGTAGATCTGGAAATCTCCTCCTCACATCAGATGCATTACCGGAGCTCTGGTACCACAATAATGGTATAAGTGTCCTCAGACACAATTTTATTAATCAGAAAAGAAATTACATATTAATTTTGCAAGAGTTTACACACACACTCCAACTCAATTGCAATTAGGAGAATGAGCTATATATAAGCTTAATTTTCTAACCTATTCTAGTTATGGACTACTTATTAAATTAACAAGTATCCATTTACAATAAATGCCATTCTAACCAATCTACTAACTCTACTCCTAAATTGGGGCCTAAGATACAACATTATTCTAGAAGTCATATCTTTTACAACAATATTCTATTTCTAAGTGTCTCCAATATTTAATTAAATATTCTATCCTAACTTTGTGAACTATGAATTTTGTATTTTGGATCATTTAACATCAATTATGCAACATAGCTGCAGATACATCTAAATTTGCAAAGACAAAGGGAACTATCAGTGGAGAATCCTTTTTGGAAGTCATGAAATTTGATGTAAACATTTAGCATGAGATTCATCACTTGTTTCTGAACAATCCCACTTTCCAGACCTACACAGAGGTAGATGAAAGATTCAGAAACATGGTAAATTTTTCTATCCCAAGTGAAGAGCGATGGGACCAATCACTGGAATTGGTCGAATAAGAACAAGTAGAAGTCCTTCAATTTTGGCAACAAGACAAACAAAAGGGCTGGAAAATAGCTACAATAAACAACAAAATTCAACAACATAAACTTTGAAATGAGAACTAATATGATTACTCGTTTTTTGAGGTAGCAAAAAGAAATGAACCGATTTTGAAAAGTGTTGATTCATAATACATATATTTTATTTTTAGCACAGTTTTTGACACTTTAAATTCTTTTTATTTACATTAATTTTTAGAATGTTAGTGATTTGCAGGATGATGTTAAAAAGTGTTGATTCTGCATCAAACCCTTTTTTTAGAAAGCTTATTTTTGACTTTAAAATTTCTAATGTATTAAATGTGAATAATTATTTTCTAAATTTAACAATTTTTGAAGTAGTCTTCTTCTTCATATTTTTTGTTTTTCTTTAAATTTTTTTTTTGGGTAGTGAGATCTTTATTTTTTTGCATAGTTAAAGAAAAAGGTCGATATTTTAAAGTTTCGATATTCTACATTTTATATATCATTAATTAATTTTTCAATGCGAATCAAATAATTGTCTCTCAAAAAAAAATAATTTTTAACAATTGACATAAAAATAAACATTTTGAACATAAATATAACAAAAAATTACACTTTTTAATAAATGTTTTGCTAGAAATGCCATGTCAAAATCACAATTTTTATAGAAAAAATTTAACAAAAAATGGTTAAATAATAGTTATTTCCAATTTTTTAATCTTTTATGAATTTCATGTCAAATAATAATAATAATCACAATTTTTTTTTCAAAAAGTAATGATTCACATAACAATTAAAAAAACCACATAATACCAATATTGAACATATAAGAACATTAACTGAATACTTATTCTTATCATAAAATTTCGAAGTCAAAACATTACAAGTATAATTGATTAATAGTTACAAAAAATAAACTTGATTTCCAAGCATAAATTAAATTTAATCAATAATATCGCGTAATCCAAACTCTTCATCTTCTAGAGTTTCATAATTGTCTTCTTCCACAATATTTTCTGCTTCACTTTGCTCATTTTCCTCTTCTTATGAATCTTTGATGTCTATGAATCTCCCAATGTATGCCTTTCCAATCATTCCATCTAATGGTGGTTGAGGTTCCTTTGCTTTCTTTTCCACACGTGATTCATTAAAATCCCCTTTCCTCAAACCAATTTCTTGCATTGCATCTGAAAGAAAGTGAAGAGCATTAATTATTTGCTGAATAAATTTGCACTGTACTGAGTCTTTTTCAATGGCAATGCAATTTCTTCCTTTTTGTAGGCAACATGCTAGTGTTGTACCTAATTATCAAGCACAAAAGAAATAATGAAGTAAATCAGTATAATCACATATAAATTAAGAAAGAAGATATTGAAATTCAATTTTATATAATAAAACTTACCTGAGCCTGAGAATAAATCCATAATCCAATCTCCTTCATTTGAACATAATTCTATAAGATAGTTAATCAATGACTGTGGTTTTTGATAAATGTTAACTATATCTCATTTTGCTTCTTTATCTTCAAATGTTAGTTTTTTACAATAGCATCATACACCAATAGCTATGACTCTTTTCATCTACACGATTAAGAAGTAAACTTATAGAGCTCTGTCATCTTTTGTCCAACTTTCAACATAGGTGAACTCACAATCACTTGTAATTGGTTGATCTTCACAGTTAATAAGATTTGACTTTTGCCTGTAAAATGAAATAATAAAAGTTCAATTACCTTGTACATAAATGATTTTTTTAACAAGAATCAAACATACAATTTCAACGTCTTACCAGGTAAGCTGCATCCTTGAGTTTTCTTTCCCCTTGAAGCTTGTCAATAGCATTGCCAATTGTGTGTCTGAATGAAATGTCATAAATCTCCATAATGGTGATGATGTGAATTCTACAAATCCTGCAACCACTTTACTAAGAGCTTGATAAGTATAAGGGTCACTATCATAGTCAATGTTTGGTATATTGAAACCATGTGGAATATCTACAATAACTAGGGACTAATCCCTTTCAGGTATTAGTTTGGCAATGTCTTCACAATCACCTTATGTTATTTGATATTGAATAGTGTCAAGCCCATTACAAATGAAATGAGTAAAAGTTGGATCAAGTTCAACATTACTAAGACGCTACTTTCTCAGTCTTTCGATCTTAATTTTTTTAGTAAAGATTTTAAAACTATATGGTGCTCCATTTGCATCCTTCTTCATCTTTAATAAAATAAACAAATATATGTAGAAGTTATTAAATAAAAATACTATATAGATGAATAAAAATGAATGTTTAAATAAACTTACGTTTTTAAATGCAAGATAAAAATATTTTAGTGTTGATGTAGAACTTGAATCTGGGTATTTGCGTACAACATCATCCTAACTATCTTTATTCAACAATTTAACCATTTGTTCTTGTATTTTCATGTAAACCTTGTGAATGAATAGATAAATAAATGATGGCCTACTAAGGCCAAATTTCCTTTCTCAACTCACAAGAGGTTAAGATCCTCTTTCTACAATAGCCTTTAAACTTAAAATCCAAAATAAACATATGTTGCAGATTGGTTTTCCCCTCAAAATATGATGAAATACAAAACAAATAGAAAAACCATGCTAATGTCTGCCATACGGGCTATCATATGCCTCTTCAAACTCTAGATATTGCCATTGATCTTCACAGACAAGCGAGATACTCCTTGATACAAGAAAAAATGATGGAGCCATTACATGAACGAAGGATAGGGGAGCTCCTCTAGACTCGATTTCAAGTGAAGAAGGAGCACCAATAGGATCTGTTGTGGAATACACAACGAACATGGCGGATATGATAAGAAGAATAAAAAATGTAATTGTAAACCTAATGGATTCCATTGAATCTGAATGTTCGATTTTTCAAGGACTGGAGATCTCATGATTTGTTATATAGATCCAGATACCCAACTCATAGAGACGAGCTAACTCAACGAAACCTCCAGAAAGACTGCTCCCAATAGCATTTTAAATTCCCCTCTATGCCTTGCTTATGCCAGATCAGTATTGGCGGTAAAACACTTACAACAAATTCTAACAACCAAAATTCAAACTCCACACAAAAAACCGAACTTATATATTTATTTATCAACACAGGGTAATGCCAGATACGAAGATTATTCTTAATCAACTATGTATTGAAGCAAAACTCAGAGATAACTCTTGCCCTTAATGGCCTTATTTACATTGAATCTGGGTTCTCCCAAGGCCTACCCATTCTTTCTATACTCACTATCCTTATTCCAAGGGATTTACAACCATATCCCATTCGAATCCTTTAACAAATCAATCCCTAATTAATTGGACTATAAAACACCTAGGCTAACAAATTCAATTGATTCATTACCAACTTGGCAGTATTAACAACTTATTACAGACAAATAATTAAAGAAAATTAAGAGCACCAACCCTCTTTGGTAAATAATTTTGACTGGTAAGGTCAAAGTGAATCGATATAGTTTGAGGCTTCTGCATCAAACTCCTGGGGAAGAAAAGAATGTTCCATCAAAACTTCAGGATTTATTTGATATTTATTTAACTTTGTTATTTTCATCCAACTAACATATTTAATTTTTTGGTCCTTTCCATTTGATTAGATACTAATAATATGTTTGTCCTCTAGTCTTCTTGGTCACTCTCTTCTTTAAGACTTATTCCACTTCTTTATTTGCTATCTTTGGCATCTGTTCCTCCCAATTTAGAGTCTGAACTTCCTCATTTGGAGGTTCATATTTTGATTCTACTTCTATTTCATTGTATGGGTACAAGTCCACAACATTAAATATATGAGATATTCCAATTTCTTCTTGCAACTCAATCTCATAAGCATTGGCAAAAAACTTCCTCAAAATTCTACATGGTCCTATCTTTTTCATTTTTAATTTGTTATAAGTTCCTACAGGAAACATTTTTTTCCTCAAGTAAACCATAACTAAATCACCAACTTGGAACTCCTTTTCTCTTCTCTTCACATCAACCCTTTGTTTATAGTTGTTGCTGCTTTCTTGCAACATTTGCTTGACATCTTCCAGTAATTTCTGCATATGTTCTGCAAATTCTTCAACCTTTGCACTCCTTATCTCTTGCCTTCCCAAATTTCTAAGCTCATATACTCCTCTAGGGTGCATTCCAAAAAAAATCTGAAATGGTCTCATTCTTGTACTCCTGTTAAGAGTATCATTGTAACCAAATTCAGCTAGAGCAAGTGCTAAATCCCATTGTTTTGGATTTTTATAAACCAAAGTTCTTAATATGTTTCCCAAGCTCCTATTTACCACTTTGGTTTTCCCATCCATCTGAGGATGATAGGTTGAGCTAAAAATGAGGTTTGTACCTAGCTACCTCGATAGAGTCCTCCAAAAGTGTCCCACGAACTTAGTATCCCTTCCTAAAACAATACTCATAGGAAGCCCATGTAATCTTACAATTTATGAGAAAAAACAATAAGCAATATGAGTTTCATCACTACTTTTCCTACAAGCAATGAAATGAGCATTTTAGAAAATATATCTACAACAAGATAGATAAAGTCATATCCTCTTTGAATTTTTGGAAAACCTAAAACAAAATTCAAGTTGGACACATCCCAAGTTCTGTTTGGTATTGGAAATGGATGATATAACCCAGTGTTTTGGCTCCTTCCTTTGGCATGTTGACAAATCCTACATTTCTCAACAAACTTTTTGACATCAGTTTGCATTTTTCGCCAATAATATAAAGCATTAACTTGAGCGAATTTCTTGTCTTGTCCAAAGTGTCTAGACAATCCTTCACTATGTTTTTCTTTAATCAATTTTTCTCTCATGGAACACTTAGGAATGTGCAATTTGTTTTTTTTTTAATAGAAAAGCTCCTTGAATCATGTAGTCCAACCATTGGCTTCTATTATAAATCACAGGATTTTGAACAACTGTATATATTTCTTTAAAATTTGTATCTTCCTTGTACATGTCAATAATTTCTTCAAATCCTAAAATGTTAATCTTCAACTCCTTCAAAACCAAATTTACTCAGCTCAAAGCATAAAAAACATTATTCAACTTACCGTTTGTGTACTTGATTACAAAGGTAAAAATTTGTAAGAACTCCACCAACTTAACATGCTTTTGGCTCAACTTTGGCTGATTATTTATGAACTGCAGTGCATGATTATCAAAATACAAAATAAATTATTTAGACAGCATGTAATGCCTCCATTTCTTTAAAGATTGAACAACAACATAAAATTATTTATCATAGGATGAGTAATTCCGCTTGGCCTCATTCAAATTTTCACTGAAATAAGCTACAGGTCTTTGCTCTTGGCTCAGTACAGCTCTAATTGCTATCCCACTAGCACCAATCTCAACTTGGAAGGTTTTATCAAAGCTTGGTAAGGCTAAAATAGGTTTTTCAGTGATCTTCTTTTTCAACAATTTGAAGTTTCGGTTTGCTACCTCTGTCCACTTAAATGGTTGTTTGCTTTCCTTTATTGTTTCAACTATCGATGCACAGATATGACTAAATTTTCTTATAAACTTTCTATAAAAACTTGCAAGACCATGAAAACTTCTTACCTCAAATATGCTCCTTGGAGTTGGCCAATTAAAAATTGCTTGTATTTTTTCTGGGTCCATCTTCAAACCTTCCTTTGAGAGTACAAATCCTAGGTAAACAAGCTCTTTCTTCATGAAACCACACTTCTTTAAATTTATCAACAACTTTTCTTTTTGCAAAGTATTCAAAACCAACTTAAGATGCTATAGATTCTCTTCTCTACTCTGACTGAAAATTAGAATATCATCAAGATAAACTATCACAAATTTTCCAGCATATTATTTTAAGACATCATTCATCAGTATTATAAATGTACTTGGTGCATTAATGAGTCCAAAAGGCATCACTAACCATTCATAAAACCGACTATTAGTCTTGAATGCAGTCATCCATTCATCCCCCTCTCTAATCCTTATTTGATGATATCCACTCTTCAAATCTATCTTATAAAAATACTTTGATCCACTCAATAAATCCATCAAATCATCCATATGTGGTATGGGAAATATGTACCTGATAATGATCTTATTTATCGCTCTAGAGTCGATGCTCATGCATCATTCACCACCCTTCTTTGGACTGAGCACTACTGGTACTGCACATGGACTTAGGCTCTCCTTTATTAGTTTATCCAACAACTCCTGCACTTGTCTTCCTACTTCTTCATTTTCTTGAGGAGTTACCCTATATGCTTCTTTGTTTAGTAAACTCGCACCAGGTATTAAATCTATGTGATGGTTGATACTTCTAATTGGCGGCAATGCATTTGGAAATTCATCAACAATAATGTCGACATAATCATTTAGCAGGTTCTTAATTTCCACAGGCATATTATATAAATTAGTAGAAGTCAAAATTACCTTAGGTTTACCCACAACAACAAAATGCATTTCTTTCTCCTTTTTGACTTCACACAACAACTCTTTTCTGTTGATCATCAAAACATTATTTGTAGTCGCTCCTTTGTTTGCTTCATCATTCAAAGGCAACAATGTTTGCTTCTTCGCATCCTTCTCTAAGGTATATGTGTTTCTTCTTCCATCATGAATGGATTTCCTATGAAACTACCAAGGTCTTCCCAACAATATATGACAAACATCCATTGACATTACATCACACAATACCACATCTTTATATGTACCAATCTGTATCTCCACTCTGCATTGTTTTGTCATCAAGAGATGATGTCCCTTCTGCAACTAGGACACTTTGTAGGTAATAGGTTGTACCATATTAACCAACCCCAATTTCTCTACCATCTCTATGGAGACAAGATTGTCAATGCTCCCACTTTCAATCACAACCTTGCAACATTTCTCTTTAGACTTGCACACAATCCTGAATATACTTTTCCTTTGAGCTGGTTCATTTGCATCTTTTTCTACCCTAAGAAACACTCTTTTTAACAATAAAGACTCTCCCACCTCAGGTGGCTCTTCTTTCCCCTTGACTTTAGGTTTTTCATCCTTTGTATCAACTATATTTACATCCCTTTGATTTGCTGGTTTGTTTTTAGGACAGTCCCAAATTCACCACATGTGTAGAACCGTATTTTGCTTCCTCGACCTCTTCCTCTCATTCCAAATCTTCATCTACCAAAGTATCCCCTCTGTTATGGCCGATTACTTGAACCTTCTACTTCATTTTGAGAATTATGGAATTTTGGTCTAGAAGCTCCTCTTCCTCTTGCTAGACCTTTACCTTTGTTTCCGTGACTTTATTTTCTTAATATTTTCTCCTCTGCCTTCAAATCTGCTTGATAGGCACCTTCAATTGTCTTCAGACTTAGCAGATTGATTTCATCCTTTATGTCATATCTCAAGCCATTAATATACCTGGCTACCTTTTCTATGTCATCTTCATCATGTTCTGATCCAATCTTCATCTTGTAAAACTCTTCTGTGTACTCTTTGACAGTCATCCCTTTCTGTCTTAAGTTTTATAACTGTCTAAAAAGGTTTAATTGGTAATATTCAGGCATAAATTTACTTTTCAATTTACTCACCATTTTATCCCACTACGTAGGCATGGCCTTTCAATATGGTAGCTACGAATTTCACCTTCTTTTTATCTTTGACCTCTTCATAATCGGAATACTTATCTAATGAATTGATCCAATCCATTAGTTCTTCCACATTAAGGTTTGCTTCATACAAATGTATTTCCACATTTGGTCTTCCACTTTCTTTTTCCAACGCCTTGAGAACTTTGGCTACTTTAATTTTTTCCCCTTCTTCTTCATCAGAAGATTCTTCTTTAGCACTGGAATCTCCCTCATCAGGTGCTCTCCTTTGAGCAATTCCATTGCTTCCATTCTTGTGCGAAGATGTCTAATTTCCTTAAGCAGCACTACGTTGGCAACATGTCTTCCCCAACCTATGCCAACTCCTCCTCTCCTGGGTGCTATATTTGTTAAAGTTCTAAGAACATAACTCTATTCATGTGCTATGATACCAAATGATGGCCTACTAAGGACAAATTTCCTTTCTCAGCTCACAAGAGGTTAAGATCCTCTTTCTATAATAGCCTTTAAACTTAAAATTCAAAATAAACATATGTTGCAGATAGGTTTTCCCCCTCAAAATATGAGGAAATACAAAACAAATAGAAAAACAATGCTAATGGATGCCATACGAGCTATCATCTGCCTCTTCAAACTCTAGATATTACCACTGATATTCACAACCAAGCGAGATACGCACCGACATAAGAAAAAAATAATGGAGCCATTACAAGAACGAAGGACAAGGGAGCTCCTCTAGACTCGATTTAAAGTGAAGGAGAAGGAGCACCCACAGGCTCTGTTGTAGAAGACACAACAAACATGGAGGATATGATAAGCATAATAAAAAATGCAATTATAAATCTAACAGACTCCATTTAATGTGAATGTTCGATTCCTCAGGCATTGGAGATCTCATGATTTGTTAAACAGATCTGGATACCCAACTCACAGAGATGAGGTAACTCAACGCAACCTCCAAAAAGACTGCTCCCAAAACAGTTTTAAAGTCCCCTCTATGCCCTGCTCATGCAAGATCTGTATTTGTGGTGAAACACTTACAACAAATTCTAATAACCAAAATTCACACTCCACATAGAAAACCAAAATTATATGTTTATTTATCAACACAGAGCGATGCCAGATAGAAAGATTATTCTTAATCAACTATGTATCGAAAAAAACTCAGAGGTAACGCTTGCCTTTAATGACCTGATTTACATTGAACTTGGGTGCTCCCAAGGCCTACCCATTCTTTCTATACTCATTATCCTTATTCGAAGGGATTTACAACCATATCCCATTAGAATCTTCAAATAAATCAATCCCTAATTAATTGGGCTATAAAACACCTAGGCTAACAAATTTAATCAATTCATTGCCAACTTGGCAGCCTTAACAACTTATTACAAAAAAATAATTAAAGAAAATTAAGAGAACCAACCCTCTTTTGTAAATGATTTTGACTGGTCAGGTCAAAGTGAATCGATATAGTTTGATGCTCCTACATCAGTAATTTTTTTTAATATAATGATATTTATAACAAATGATACCAACAACAATATGTTATATTTTAAAGAAAATTATAATCTAGAAGTAAGTAAAAATAATACAACAAACTTACTTTTCAAATTCTTCACAAATTTTGTCCAATGATAATTCCCTTGACTCCACATGAGATAATGTTATTTTGAAAAGTTCTTCATCCTTCCCTCATTACAATGCTCTCCAAGGTGTGATAGTCATATATCCTGGAAGTTGCTTCATTTTAGGACCTGATTTACTGCTGCTACATATCAATGGTTTAGACTTTTTCACCTTCTTGTTTTTAATGCCAATGTTCTCCCAGATGCTAACAATCTCATTATTCAATTCCCATATCTCTTTAGTTCTAAATGGAAACTAGAAAATGTTATCAATACCTCTAAATATATCAGAATGTACTTTCCCCTTTTTGAATTGATTTTTTCCTCAATTGGATGAGCTATTTCCATGCAACATTCCTTCTGAAATTCTAGACTAACCTTTGTCTTATCCCCACCACATTTTTCTTCAAATTTATTACGAATAAATCTAACCCTTTGGATGAAATTCATAGACATTCTATACTCATTATCTGTATTATGATCCCATGCCAACAAATTTTCTTCTGTATTTGATAAAATAGCATAAATGATACATTTCATTGTTTCAAAACACGGGTTATTGGGATATTCCTCCATCAATTGCCTTTGAGCTTCTACATAATGGTTCCCCCAAATCACATAATAATTATATTCAAAACATTTTGACTTATCATATGCTTCTTTGTTGGGAACTTGAACTGGATTAACAAGAAGCAAATAATCAACCATACGAGCATATGGATTGTACGTCATCAATGTCTCCAAGTTGTGAACATGCAGGTGGCGTGACTTTCTATTTTGATATTTAAATTGTCCTTCACTTGGCTTATAGATTTGTCTGACATTAAGATGAAATGTACAACACCCCTCAATTAAGTTTGTCTTTGTCAAGTGATGTCGAATGGCATTTTGTTTTGTTTTAATAATGTCATCCTCTAAATCAACTCCTGGTGTAATGATTTCCCTATTTTCTTTTGAATTTTCACTAGGATCTTCACTGTTGGACTTGACTATTTGAGAATGATCAACTCTTATTTTCTTCCTCCTCTTGTCTTATAGATAGGTAACATCCTCATCATCAACTAGAACGGAGACATTCTTTGGAATTTTTACTTTTGGTATTTTATGGCTCTTCTCCTTTCTAACATAATTTCTAATCTCATCTTCAATAATGAAAACATATTCTTCTGCTTCAGTGTCAACTTCCTCCTCTTCAAAAGTAACATGTCTAACTTTGCTAGATTTATCCTCTATAGGCATTCTTTGCTGATCCCTTGGATGTAGTTTTGTAGCATCATGAATTACTTTTTTTTTGCTTGTTTACCATATCTTCTTCTGACCCTGAATAGAAAATGTTTACATCATTCATAATATCTTTCTCTATAAAATAAATGCCTCCCAACATAATCGAAGTATTTTCAATAAAATTCAGTCTAACAAGATGTCATATGTCAATAAAAACAAAGTTATAAATGATATAATGATATAGCTACAATAATGCAAAATACATAAATATAAATAACAATACTTACGATATTTTTTGAAATCTCATTTATGATTTGTTTACACATCTTTGTAGATTCATGTGATGTGTCATACACTAACAATGCAAACTAATATCTAATCTTTCATGTGACTTGGATGGTTTTGTAAGTACATAAACAACTTCAGTATCTGGTATCAAACACATGTTTAATACTTTTCCCCGAACCTCATAACTTCACCTATCGTTAGGGATATCAACATATAGATATATTTTTAGATGTTGTTCACCTTCTTTATCTTTCACAAACCATATATGTTATGTATG
>APFE030833670.1:20794-39750 GCA_000404065.3 Pinus taeda
GTTCTGTGCTTGTTGTGGACAAGCTGTTCCCAAGGTCTGATGATGGGCTTGGGAAGTGCAGACTGAACTTCTGCATCTGCATGTAACCTTGCTGCTTTGTTTGGTACTAAATCTGAATGAACTGTAACATTCTGCTGATGGGTGGTTGTCTCAATGTTCTGAACAAAAATAGGTTCATAATGGTGTCTATTTTGATGTAGCTCTTCTTACTGTAGCTGTGATTCAAGCTGCAAAAAATCAATCTTTTCTTGTGCATTTTTCAAATAAGTTTGAATATCGGTGAGAAAATCCTTGCTGATTTTGACTGTATTATCCATAGTAGAGAGTATTAGATTGTCCACTAACTCTAATATTGCACTAATTGGAGCCATTTTTAATCCTCAAAAAATAGTAAAACAATGAGGAAAAGATGGACACTAATTGCTCTTCAAATCAATCAGCTCGCAATAGATTCAGCACACAGAATGGTGATATTCGGAAAACAGACTCCTCACTCAAAAATGAATTTTCTTCAATTCACCTGAGAATTTAATTTCCAACAAATTAGGAATCAAATCAATACATATCTTCCTGTGATCTGTATGCCTTCTCCAGTGCTACCACACCATTTCACTGTTCAAAAGATCATCGAACATAAACAAATCAGCTCATTATAGTTACACTCAAACACTCATATACACGCAGGAAACAGCACAACTTCGCTTTTTCTGAAATTTCCCCTTTGCAAGCTTCTTGGATACAATGCAACTAGATTTATTGAGTTTACAATCTTATTTAAAGATGAAAATGAGCTTTATCAATGAAGCAAAGACTGTATGGATGGATCAAATCACATTTTTCTGAAACGTGAATATGCCTTTAGTTTTTCTCAAATAAATGTTGTTGCCAATGAGCTAAAACAAATGAGTCAATCAAAGAAAATTCCACTCATTATCTTGCACAACAGACGTACAAGAGCACGACCTGCCGATAGTCCTAGAAATAAACAATTAATTGTGAACTGGAGAAAAGCTGGTGCACTTTACACCACACCAACAGGATCAAATGATGACTGGTACTGGTTATATGTTGTTGTGAAACTAAAATGCTATGACAAGCAGAGGTCCAGGGTTCTGTATGCCACCTCCATATTCAATTGTAATTCAGGAATCTGAGATGGGCTCGTGGCACATACCCATAGTGGGCGGAGATGACATTGAGACCCCAAGAATCTGGATGTGTATTACAAGGCCTAAACAGATTGAGCTTGAAAAGAGCAACATTCCTGCATCTTACGAAATGAGTGCTCAGAGTTTCTCGCCACTCTTATCTTTTAAAAATACTCATGGAGAAGGATGTTAGGCTCTGGCCGTGAAGGAGTTGTTCACGTCAAAACAAACAGTGGAATGAAATCGCCTCCAGCCAAAGAACAGGTTGAGCATTGAATATTCTCGATGGGATTCTTCTGCTACAGAAGCAGAGTTCTTTAAGTTGCATGAAGATTTGTTGTGGACTTGGCTCTTCTACTTCGAGCTCTCAAAAGCAATGTTAGTATGGATGGTGAAAAAACTACCAATGTTTATCAGAATGTAAAAAATATCAGAGCCATATTAAGCCTGTTACAAGCAGCCATAAATGAGAATACACGCGCTATATTAGTAACTGTAAACATCGGACAGTCGTGATTTGCAGCACTGGAATTAGGGGACATATTGTGCATTTTGATCTCTCAACTTTCTTTGTTCATATTCCTCTCTGAACTCTTTATTTGCATTCCATAATCTCATGAACTTTTCAACCTCCAGCCTCGATCAGCCTTCACTGTATACAATTTGGAAGTCAGCTTCTCAGTGGAAGCCCCTCATTTGGGACAAAGATCAGCGGTAAGGACAAAATCATCCATGCTGGCCAGACACTTGAAGATTTATAAAAGGCCATTAAATAATGGAGCATCAAATGCCCAACAGTTTGCACGTCTCTTGGAAAGTTGGGAAAATTACAAAATCACAACCCAGGAAACCATGAATGCGATGCTGTGAGTATGTGATGAAATAGCCGAACAAACTTACAACACCCATCTACTCCTAATTTATCTGTGCGGAAAACCATTACTGAGTAGTTGGATAGTATGGAGGCTGAAATGAGTGTCAATGCCAATGGGAAACTAGAAAAAGAGGAGGAGAAGGAAAATGAGAAGGAGAAAGTGAGCAGTCCAGCTGAGAAAGGAGGGAGTGTGCCTTTCTACAAGTTCTCTTTTGCAGATCCTGTGGACTATATGTTGATCAGACGCATTTCTAAAATGTTTAGTGTACCTACACACTGGAGCAGAGGTAGGCATTGAATCCACTAACAGACAAAAAATGGCAGAGAACGTTTTTTAATTGATTTTTAGAACTATAAGAGACACAAACCAACGCATACCAGACGTTATTCAAAAATTAACGTATGACAGACATGTTAGACAAACATGACAACGCTTATTCATAAAGGAATTTAACGTTCTGTGCTTCTGTCTGGACAGAATGGACATATAGATGCGTTATGAGGCAGTGCTAGTCAGGCAGACAAAACGCAGATAAAGGAATATGGAGGAGCAGCGCAGGTATATGCAAGAGGTGGCAGCTAAATTCTAGCTGAGAAAATATTCATAAGTAATGGCAGAAACCATAAAACAAATGGTTCAAATATCAGCAGGGCAGGATATCGCCCGCTCTGATACCATGTTAAACACACATGGGGAGCGAGAAAGATGTGAAAGATAAAACATGCAGTACATTTTTTATTCACAAATGATGTATATTTATGGTACATTATGCGACCGTTGGGATTCACATCCCAAGGTCTCTTGGACTGCTTTTGTCCATTCGACTTCCACACTAACCCATTTAGGATTAGGTGTCCAACAAGGATGCTCCTTGAAGTTACTACAGGGGTCGAAATTGGGAGGACTGCCACAAATCATGAGAAAAATTAGGGAAGGTGTTGATAATGATACACATTGTTGCAAAGGATATTCCATTTAGATTTGTTGCATGCTTGACTGTAAAATTTATCTGCTTCTTTGTTGATGGCACAGAGAACATGGAAGAATCGAAGGTCCCAATTTTGGCAGATTAAGGCTTGACATTTGCTTATAGTTTGTTGAATGGAAATATTGGAGGCTTTACGTTTGCTATTCATAAGGCTGATAATGACAGCAGAGTCTCCAAAAACCATCATATTCTTGATACCAAGTTTTTGGAGTTGGATAAGGCCTTGATAGAGTTCCAGCTCTTCTGCTCTATTATTAGATAGATTTTCTAATCCCCACTCAAAGGATGCTATGGGATCTCCATTGGGGTTATAAATTACTCCCCCTGCCCCTGTCGTTCTCGGATTTGCTTTGGAGGCTCCATCAAAAAAAGAGGGAGTGAGAGTTGTTGTTTCAAAGCCATTCTATAAATTCATCCTGTTTAACTCTGATTTTCCAACTGTGACTGGGAATATTAGAATGATTGTTGTAGATGTTTGCTGTTGGAAGGCCCTTGTTGTTGTCTATCAAGCTGCTGATAAAGTCTCTTTCTTCTACACAAAGGCTGGCAATATCAATTTTCTTTGTGTTCTTAGCAACAATGGTTTCTATTGCTAGACTTTTAGCTTTTCTGCATAATTGCCTGGTAAAGGTCTCCTGATCTCTAAAAATCTTGAGATTCCTAGCAAGCCGGATTTTCCATAGGATGGCATAGGGGAGAGTATCCCACACCCTCTCAAAGTTAGCTCTTGTTCCATTTGTTTAAGATCTCACCAATGGAATACTGAGAGTTCTAGGTGAGAGGCCTAATAGGGCAGATACCATTCCAACAAGAGATTGAAAAGGGGCATGAAATGAATAGGTGTTGGATAGTTTCTTCTGCCCCTTGACAATTTGGGCATCAGGAGGGCCCAATAATACCTGTCTTTTGCAAATTTTTTGAGGTAAGGATTTTCCCTTTTAGGAGGGTCCATATGAAAAAATTTACTTTGGGGATGGCCTCAAACTTCCAAATGGTTTTCCAATACATCCAAGGAGGAGCAGGATAGTTCCTACTGCACAAATAATGATGGACAGCTTGAATTGAGTAACTAGAACTTGTGGGCTCCCATCGGAAGCCATCAATGCCATTTTGAATGATTGGAGCAATGTTGTGAAGATGGATCTGAAGGCTGCCAATGCTCTCTTTGAGGTTTCTAGGGATGGGAGGGAAGCTCCATCCCTTCCATGCCTGTGTATTTATGTCCCATTGAAAAATTTGATCCAAATAATGTATTCCTTTGTTTTGAAGGAAAAGGAGAATTTGATCCATACCTGGATGGCTGTTAATTGGCTGGTTCGCCATAATCTTGTTTTCTCCAATGTTGATTTTGCTGCCACCTTTGGGAACCTTAGAGATATTTTGTGCCATGAAGGGGATAACTTTTTTGCAAAGTTTCCAAACTCTTGTGCTGCTTCTGGCAGGTATTTCGCTTTCTAGAAGTTGTTGCCTTGGGTTGTTGAGATATTAGTCTTCAAGTACTCATTTCCACCAGGCTTGTTGTTCATCAATTAATCTCCATACTATCTTGCCTCCGAAGGCTAAGTTTGTAAGCTTAGGAGATCTGATTCAAAGTCCTCCTCTTTCCTAGCGTTGGATAACTTGCTTCCAGCTTACCAAGTTAATTTTTTTTAATAATTTTTCCCTCCTTGCCAAAGGAAATGCCTGAGGATACTTTCCATTTTGTGGTGAAAAGTGGCTGGGGCTTGTATAAGGGTGAACTGATAAAGAGGGAGAGAAGAGAGACCAGATTTGAGGAGAACCAATCAACTTGTTGGATTAAGCCAAGTTGATCCCCATTGCTGAACTTTTCTTTTTAATTTATCAATAGTTGTATCCCATATTTCAGCTTTTGGGGGTCCTATACTCACTGCCATTCCCAAATAGTTGAAATGATCCCAATTTAGTTTGCAACGCACCCCAAAGATGTTGGCTATGTTTTGAAGTGTTTGGGCTGAGGCATGCCAGCCATATATGCAACTTTTTAGATGATTTATCATGCCTCTAGAATATCTCATGTATTTTTCCAAAAGAGCTTTGAATCTTCTAGCTATAATTGTAGACACTTCTCCAATTAACAAGGTGTCATTAGAAAATTGGGAATGGTTGATGTGTTTGACTCCATCTTCATATTTAATGCCAGTGATGAGACTGGCCCGCCGCTTGTGATCAAGGGTACAATTAAAGGATTCATCCATCATGATAAATAGGTAGGGGGAAAGGACAACCTTGCCTCAGTCCTCTTGAAGATTGAAAAGCAGGTCTAAGCCTGTTGTTAACAAGGGGGGCTATCCAAGGTCCAGTGATGCAAGCTCTAATGAGGTCGAGAAAAGGAGTAGCAAAGCCCATTTTTTGAAGAGCATCAAATAGAAAAGAATGTCTGACCCTATCAAAAGAATTCACCAAATCTAACTTTAGGATGAATCCCTTTTCATTCCTAGTATGGCTAGAGTGAATAACTTCTTGAACTAGGAGGATGGAGTTTGATATTTGCCTATTTTCCATGAAGCCACCTTCATTTTCAGATATGATCATTAGCAACAAAGGCTTAAGGCAGGTTGCAAGGATTATAGTGAAGATTTTATAAGAGGAATTGCAAAGGGATATGGGATGGAAATGGGAGAAGTTGGAGGGTCGGTTCTCCTTGGGTATGAGGGCTAGATGAGTTGAGTTTGTATAACCTCCTATTTTATTTTTCCGCTGAATCCATTTCACTAATTTGATGAGGTCTTTTTTAACAGTTTCCCAATGCTCTCTATAGAAGCAGATTGGGAAGCCATCTGACCCTGGTGCTTTGTCTAGCTGAAGGGCCTAGATGGCTCCTTTGATTTCTTCTTCCTCTATCTCTTTGTTTAGGCTTTCATTTATTTCTATAGTGATATTATTTGGCAGATGTTGTAAAAGGTCTGCATAGTATTCTTCTTCTCCTTTTTCAGTTAGGAGTTCTTTATAATGTTTTGAAGCGGCTTGTTTGATGGTGGCTTGACTATTTTTCTGATTGCCTTTACTATCTGTGATAGATGTTATGCTATTCTTTATTTTTCAAACTGTGGCTTGCTTGTGGAAGAAAGGCGTGTTCCTATCCCCGCCCTTCAACCATAGTTGTCTCGATTTAATCCGCCATTTCTGTTCCTCTTCTCTTCTGATGTTATAAAGCTGGTTGTAGAGGTTTTCTTCCTGATTTTTATCTTCCTATTGGCATTCTCGCTTTTCCATTGTGTGATGGATTTCTTCAATATTAGCTTTTACTTCTCTTTTCTTCGTTTCTGGCACCTTGTAGTGATTTTTTTCCCAATCCTTAAGAGCATGTTTTACATTTCTCAGCTTGCTTTCCCAAATCAAACTTGGAGAACCTTCAATGTGTTGTCGCCAGGTTTACTGAACCAGTTTTTTGGCTGCTGCAATGTCATTCCATAGAGAACTATATTTGAATGGAAGGGGGCCTAGAGGGCAATGGGATTTGAGGGTCAATGTGGTGGGGTAATGGTCTAAGGCTGTGAAGGGTAGAATGGAGGCATGAAAAACAGAGAAGATGGATAGAAGGGTTACATTCACCAGAATTCGATCTAGTCTTTCCATAATATTTCCTTTCCCCAACCTACGATTACTCCAGGTGAATTTGTGGTTATTTGGAATTACATCTACAAGATCATTGTACTGCATTATATTATCCAGTTGATTTCTAAAAGGATCTCGGGAGAAGCTGTCTCCTCGCTTTTCATTAGCATGAAAAATGAGGTTTAAATCTCCTCCTAAAATTATGTTGCTATTATCTTCTTCCGCTATATTTGTGTTGAGAGAGTCCCAACATTGCTCCTTATCTCTATAATGATTAGGAGCATAGACATTGTAGAAGACTAGCTGTTGGTTGCTCAAGTTATTCTTCAAGACAATATTTATCCAGTGTTGTTCTACTGTTTCTGTTGTATTGCTCCAATTAGCTTGATGTCAGAGCGTAGCAATTCCTCCGGAGGCTTCTCTAGAATCAAAATCACTTCCTTTGTATTACTTATGTTGTGCAATAATTTTGTTCATTTCTAGTTGTCCCTACTTTGTTTCTTGAACTAAAACAATATCTGGTTTCTCTTGATTTATTAGGTCTTTTAAGGCATTTGCTTTGGAGGGGTGCCCTAGTCCCCTACTATTCCAAGAGAGGACTTTCATCATTTAAAATGAAGGTTGTGAGGAGTTTCTCTCCCTCTTTGGTCCTTGTTTACTAAGTCCTTATCAATTTGTCCTAATATATAGGACTCTATGGGGTTTTGGATACCCATTGCTATATCTTTCTGGGCATTTTCATCTCTGTGTTGTTTTTCTGATTTTCTTTCGGGCTTCTTTTGATTGTCAAGTGTAGCACCATGCTCCTTAGAGTTAATTCTGGTGATTCTGGGAGGGGGAGGTTCAGGTGGGAAGGAGGAAGAGATGATCAGAGGGAGGGGGGATTCTGAAGGGTTGGATTGGATCGCGGGAGTGGGAGTATCCTCAGGAGGAGAGAGGATGTGGAAGGGATTGGAGGAAGGAGAGGAGGGTTGAGGATCAGGCTGGCGATCAGGGTTGAGAGAAGGGAGGGATGAGGAGGATGGAGGATTGGGGGGAGGGTGAGAAGAAGGACCAGCTTCAGGATTTGGTTTGGGTTTAGGGGAAACTTTCTTTCTTTTTACTCTTTCCCATTGCTCTTCTTGCAAAGTGTTTTCAACATCAAGTAGTTTATTACAATGATTAGCAAAACGGCTATATTCGTGACATACCTTGCACTTGAATGGATTCTGCTCATAATTTAGTTGTTGAATATGAGTACAATCATCAATCTTGAGTTTGATGGCTTTTGGCAGTCCTTTGCCCAGATCGACTTCTACACAGATGCGAGCACAAGCTTGCATGTTGTCTTTAGGTTCACTTCGATCAATGTATTTTCCTACAACATTTCCAATAGCATGAATTGATTCATCTCCACAGCAGTGAAGGGGAAGGTGAGTAAGTCAGACCCAAATAGGAACAACACTAGGTATGTTCAACACTAGATCAAAGTCCAGAGTCCGTTTGTTGAGATATAATCCTTTGGAATCCATGAAATGAGGCCCATTACAAAAGATTAAGTCCTTATCTACTTTTGTTTCAAAATGAAAGGTGAAATACCCTTTCCCACAAAATCTAATGGAGATTTTCCCTTGTGTTTTATCAGACCATTTCCTTTCCACCCATCTCTACACTATTTTTGGTGAAGGCTAGAGTCCAATAAATTGCCCAATGAGACCTTATTCTTCTAAAGCAAGGGCAACCATGCGAGGAAAGGTTGGAGGTAAGGTTACTTCCTGAAAACCATCAAGTTTTTTCAAGAATTTAGAAATTGTGGGGCAAGGTCTTTGTGGCGGTAATGATCTGACCAATTCAGAGAAAGCCTGTTGAAGTGCGACCTCCTCTTGTGGAGCCTCCAGAGGGGCCATGCCAAGGGGCCGAGAGCCGATGCAGTAGTCACAGACTAAGAAAATCTAGCAAGGTGCTCACACAGCTCGTCTTTTTGTAGTTTCCCTCCACTTATTCTAGTTATGCCTTAACTTCTTATATTTTGAGGCACTGGATAGATTTGTAGTTATTAGCTCAGTTTTGGTTCATTCATCAGTATTTTTTGAGGATCCACCTCTAGTTTTAGCAGTATTTGGTCCAAAAAGATTCACATAAATCTTCCTTGATGCCATTATCCTGCAAAAAATATACACATATATATAAATCAGTAAATTACAAAAAAACCAGTAGCTTAAGTAAACAAACAAAACAAAACAAAATCTAAAATGGAAAAAAACCATAAACATGCACATTGACCCCCATGACAAGTTGGATGTTAGGTTCATATAAGGAACAAAAAAAATCCATTCCTTAGAAAAAAAGTATTTATTTTTTCATTTGTGCCCGGTCCATTGGCAGGCTAGGCGCTGATTCTGAGAATTGTCCCTCTGCCTGCCAAGAGGTTGATTTTGAGAATTGTCCCCTTGCACGCCAAGGGGTCAATTCTCAGAATCAACCCCCTGCTTACAAAGGGGCCGATTCTCAAAATCCATTCCTTTGAAAAAAATTATTTATCTTTTCATTTGTCCCCAGTCCCTTAGTAGGCTAGGGGCCTATTATGAGAATCGACCCCCTGCCCACCAAGAGGATGATTCTCAAAATCATCCCTGTGCTTGCCAAGGGGCTGATTCACAAAATCGCCCTCCTACATACCAAGGGTTATAGGGAGCCACTATGCTTTAGTGTCGTGTCATGCCTGTGCCTATGGGCGGGCGTGCCCACTCGAGGCAGAAAGGCCCTCTGGCCTACTAGGGGGTCGATTCTTAGAATCGTCCCCCTAGCCTATCAGGGGACAATTCCCTTGGGCATTGCTTGTGGGTGCGACTGGCTATGGGCATTCTCGCTTGGGGTAGAGCGGCCCCCAGGTAGGCTAGGGGACCGATTACGAGAATCGGCCCCCTAGCCTACCAGGGGGCTACTCTACCCTGGGCAGGCACGCCCAAAACCGGGAAGCCCATGACCGGGCCCACTAAACCCACTACTGACATAGTGCCCTCCTGCCTGCCAAGAGGCTTTCGGGTAAGCCTGACTCATGTCAATTTTTAATTTCTAAAAGAAATATAAATTTCGTTAATAAAAAGTTAACCTTTCAAATACGAGAATCTTCCGTTGAATGTGTTGTCAATAACAATGTAGCTACTCCACAAAATTGTTCCATGTCTTTTAATGAACCTCGAAAAGCTTTAATGTGATGTGAGGAATAGTGATAATGAAATTTATGATATAGAGGAAATTACATAATTTTTTTACCTCATGGTGAATGTGGTATTAATTTTTTTATATAAAAACTTAACATATAAATCATGTTATGGAGATATAGTAATTTATGATATAGCAAAAATTAAAAAATTGTTTTACTACATGGTGAATGTGGTATTAAATTTTTTTAATAAAAACTTAACATATAAATTGTGTTATGGCGATATAGTAATTTACTTTAAATGTGTGATAGGAGATATAATAAAAATTTAAAAAAATATTCAATTGTCTAGTAAATGCTATATAGTTTAGGTTAAAGATTTAGTTTAAAATTTTAATTTAAAGCTTTAGTTTAAATGATTAATTTCTTGAGAAAATTTTAGCTAAAATTTTTCAATAAATTGTAGAAGAAAATTTTGGAAGGAAAATTTTCGGCAAAAATTTTTAGAGGGAAACTTTGGATGGAAATTTTCATTATTTAAGCTATATATTATCATTAGGAGAGAGTGAATTTGATTCAACCTCTTCTGTTTGAAAGACATGGATTCTTCTTATAATGAAGTTTCACTTTGTGAAGCATCAACATCATGTAACAACTCTATTCATATTGATGAATATAACGAAAATTCTTTCACTATGAATAGAGAGTCAAATCTTCCACTTAGTCCTAATCCTAAGGACTATGAGAGAAACAATCATGAAGGGTAGGATGAAGCATTTCAAATAAATAAAGAGTCATAGTTTCCACTTAGTCCTAATCCTATGGACTATGAGAGCATCAATGATGAAGAGCATGATGAAGAATTTCAAATAAGTAAAGAGTCACGGTTTCCACTTAGTCCTAATCCTATGTACTATGAGAGAAACAATGATGAATAATTTAAAATAAAGAGAGAGTCATGGTTTCCACTTAGTCCTAATCCTATGGACCACGAGAGCAACAGTGTTGGGTAGCAGATCCCCACGTAACATTTTTGGGGCTTAAAGCCCACAATTTTGGGTATTGGTATTGTAAAGGCTCCGTGAAGTGTGCAAAGCATGAATTGTAATGGGTCAAGTCTAAGGGTAGTCCGCCCTAAAATATTGTGATTTAATCTAGAATATGTCGGCCTGCCCATGGCCCGTGGACCATGGGAATGTATAAATAAGAGTGAGGCTTGAAGTATAGAAGGTAGCTTTTTGGTGATGTGAAGAAGTAATAGGGTTTTCTAAATGTGGTATTCGATCTGAGTCTAAAAGTTCGAGATTTGGGTTGTAGTAGGAAATAGAGGCTCCGTAGCTGTGTGCGCGAAGGCCTAGTAGAGTCTGTAGCTGTGTGTGCAGACCTTTGTAGCTATGTGTGCAAGCTAGGAAGTGGATTGTAACTAGAAAATGGCATTAATAAAGATAAGTTGGTTTTGGAATATTACGTATATGTTTCTATATTCTGGTTTATGCATCCGTTTATGGTTTATGATTGCCCGCATGTCTATTTATGTTAAATGGTAACTGAAATTATTGTGCCTTATTAATTCAACTCGTGATCTATAATAATACTAACATAGAAAGGGTAAAGAACATTTGTGCTCATCCTCCAAACCACGCGAAGGTAGTTGCTCTGAATAGATGGCTGCGCGGAAGTAGTGCAGTGCGTAGGATCGATTTGTGAACTTTCCAGACCTCATTATGACATCCCTAGGGTGTGAAAACCTAGTTCCAGCACCCTCCCATACTACCTTAGGTGAGACCTCAGTCTGCGCTCTGAAAACTGCTGCTGAAAGGGACAGTAGTTTTGGGATTTATTTGGCTAAAACACTTCTGAACCTGGGTTAGGCCCGAGTAATCCAACAAATGGTTCCGTTGCTAGGGCCAGGATCTGCCTAAGGGATGTCTGATGTTGGAACATTGGAACCCTATGAAGAGAGAAATTGAAGATAGGTTGGATCAGAAGCTTCACGAGTTCGTAATACAAGAAAACAAAACCTCATAGATATCTGAGAAGATGTGGTTGGATCGCTTCATATATATATAGAAATCCACGAGATCTTCTTTGCAACCTTCTCTTAGAACTGTATGATTGGATCACAAGGCTAGAAGACAACTAGGGAAGGTGCCAGCTTGATCAAATGATAGTGTGGACTCCAGAGTTGGTGCGCAGGCTAGAGGCATATAAAGATAAGATTGTGCGAGCTATAGACCATTGGTTGGATCAGATAATAGGAGGGTTATCACTAAATTCACAATAGACACGAATGTCAGCTATAGCGAAGCAGAAAGATGTTTTCTCAAGGGACTGCGAGGTAAGTACATCAATTCTTTGAATACCTGGATTAAGATGCTATTATGTGAAAAACGGGTGATGCAAATACATTAATGAGTGGAACGACACGGAGCAGAAAGGTCTACAAAGTTATCAAAGGGTTAGGAAATATTCCCTTAATTTCATCTCCGCAAGCAAGCGAGGAAGAGCGTGATTGGGTTTTTCTAAGGAGTGTGGTCAATTTGATAAAGCAATGCATTCCACAGTTATCATCCCCGCTAACACCACCACTCACGTCACCTCCTTCACCTCCATCTTCACCCATGCCACCTCCACCAAAGCAACAGTTTAGCATGGCAAGCACGATCAAGCTGCCTGTATTTAAAGGAGTAGGCAACGAAGATCCAGATCAGTTTTGGCTCGTAGTAAGAGTAGTGTGGGAAGCACATGAGGTTACAGATGATAAAATTAATAAGGCCACATTGGTAAGTGCGCTGCAAGATCGCGTGCTGACATGGTATATCAAGCACTCGAATGATCACCCGAATGCTAGAATAGCAGAGATCTAGCTTGCATTGAACAAAGAATTTAGCCGACCAAAATCAGAGACACAGTCGATCATTGGATTTAAGGAGATCACGATGCTTCCAGGCAAAACCCCCTAGGATCTGGATCAGAGGCTTAAAAGTATGATCCGCGAGGCTAATATAACATTGATAGTTGTGAAACACTGCGCGTGGTTTGTGGCGTCTTTGACAGCACACCTGAGGATGACATTGTCACAACAGAAGCTCTCAACATAGGTAGAAGCATTGGAAATGGCTATGAGGTTACATGAAACACCGATACAAGATCCGGGGTTGGGAGTCCAACAAATCCACGCGCAACTACAAAACCTATGCTTGGAGATGTAGAGATTGAAGCAGGTTAGGGCGCCCCGGCTAGAGGCGTGTGAAGAAGTGTGGTGTATAAAATGTAAAGGCCAGGGTCACGATAAGGATCATTGTCCTGTATTCATGAACTATTTGGCGGGAGGGGGACCAATGCCATTGAGACCAGAGGCACAAGTAGGGCTGAGTGCGACACCTATGGTCTGGTGCGTGATTTGTCAGATGGGAGGAAAGCACGTGAAGAACAACTGTCACTTGTTGTAGAAGTATACCCAGACTCTGCAACAACTGTACTGTAATTTCTATAGATCAGTGGGCCATGATGAGCAGACATGTCGGAGCTATGAGATAATGATGGATAGGACCCTAGCTTATTGAATGTAGACAAAAATACGAGGCTTCGATCCAGCCGTAGCAATAGCACATGGTTGATTTCAAGGGCAAGGTTGAGGATGAGGATGAATGGGGCCCAGAAGGGGCCACAGATAGCTAATCTGTTACAATTGTGGAGGACTCGGGCATTATGCTCACAATTGTACCAACTCAATGAGAATATCTTGTCCATACTGTGAGTAGTTTGATGATGAAATGGTAGATTTTCTGACGCTGATTGCACAAATGAGCTAGAAGGGGGTACTACAACCTAATCCAACTCAAAATATCCAAATGATGAGGTCTGAACCATGTGAAGAAGACCCCAATGTAAACATGATGCTCAGAAGTGGCACGACCACTTGGGAAGATAAGGGGAAGTAGCCCGAGGAAGATACCTGGGTACGCAAGGCTCCTACAAAGGAACTTGAGTTTGATTTGGAACGTGCCCAGGAAACGTTTATGGAAGCTAAGAAGAGCTTCGTGGAGGCCTCTACTTCAGGTAGTAAGGATCACCTAGAGACAAGACTAGATCCTTCTATGCTAACTACCTTTTCAGAGACATGCATGAAGCTACTACGTGACAATAAGGTAGTCAAAAGACTACAAGAGCTGATCGCTAGGTGCGCAGGGTTAGGGGAATCATACGTAGTTCGAAAAATGGGGAAGCATGATTTGTGCACCAGAAGGGAAATGTGGTTGACAGTGCAAATTGGCGAATATTAGATGGATCAAGTAATCCTAGACCTGGGTTTGGACGCGAACATGTTACCAAAGCAAACTTGGGAATGCATGGGCATGCTTGTGTTACAATGGTCTCCTATTCAATTATGGATGGAAAACCAACAAAAGATCTTGCCCATGGGGATATTGCAAGGGGTAACAGTGGATATCAAACATGCGAGCACGTAGATGGACTTCGAGGTAATAGAGAATTTAGATGATAGTAATCCTTACCCCACGTGGCTAGCAATAGATAGGGCCACGGATATGAATGGAGTCATCAAACTAAAAAAGCGGAAGATGATATTCGAAAAAAAGTCCTTATGCGTAGTAGTTCCGTTGGATCTAGTTGAAGGGGGGCGCTACACTGAACTCGTGTGTGATGATGGAGGCAATGAGGAGCTGGATTGTATGTACAAGATAACCGCGCGAAACCATGATTCGCTAAATTCGGTTGCAGATGGAAGGATCTCATGGGAGCGCGTAGAGTCTTACCCTTGGGATTTAGATGAAGAAGATGAACGTTGGCACAATCGGTTGAGCGAAGTGATGACGCTAAATTGTAATATGAGGACCAAATCATTGCGTTGCGTAACTGCCCAGGGTCGAGATCTACTAACATATGATGGATTGACGACGGTGGATGAATTCTTGAACAAGTTTGAGAGTTAAGTACCAGAGCACCAAAGGTTTGATGCATTAAAGTGGGCACTGTGCGCAACACCTGCGCATTGGTGGGGAACACATGGAGGAAACTTTGAAAACTGGCGCGACTGTAGAAGGATGATGCAGCTAAGGCTTGGGAAGCCGGAACTACGAATAATTGAGAAATACGATGGATGCGATGAACCACACACACACCTCACAAAATGGACCAAAGCTTATGGAGAAGAACCCTAGCCTGAATGGGTACACTTATTTTAGATATCATTTTTGGGATTCAACTACGTTAAGTAAGTCATTCATGTATGACCATTTCCATGAGAGGTAGTCATAACTGACTAATTTCTCATGATTTGAATAGTTCACTTAGCACTCATTGCATCGGGTGATGCTCACAGGGGTGAAGAAGTGGGATTGAGACTGGTGAAATAAATCACACAGCATCAATCATCACTTCCGAGGCTTGCACTTAGTAACCAGGACTTCTCGGGAGGTCACCATCCCAGATCGCCTCTGGCTCAAGCGCGCTTAACTGTGGAGTTTTCCCCACAATCAAGCCCACTTAGCTTGCTACCCCATTTGCAAAACCTTAGCAATTATTGTGCCTCATGAACCATTCAAGTAGAGATCCCTTGGCTCTTTTTGAATTTAAGTATGGGGGTTTACGCAGTGCATTATATTAGATATCATTTTGGGATTCAACTGCGTTAAGTAAGTCATTCATGTATGACCATTTCCATGAGAGGTAGTCGTAAGTTACTAATTTCTCATGATTTGAATAGTTCACTTAGCACTCATTGCATGGGGTGATGCTCACAGGGGTGAAGAAGTGGGATTGGGACTAGTGAAATAAATCACACAGCGTCAATCATCACTTTCGAGGCTTGCACTATTCAAATCATGAGAAATTAGTCACTTGCGACTACCTCTCATGGAAATGGTCATACATGAATGACTTACTTAACGCAGTTGAATCCCAAAAATGATATCTAATATAATGCACTGCGTAAACCCCCTATAATTAAAAAAATACACTTATTTTATCATACCCTGGATGTCATTCTAGGAAACTAGTATACCGAGACAGAACTCTGACATGGTATGGGAAAATGGGATATCTTGCGCGAGGGATTTTTGTTAACATTCTCATTTGAAGACATATGGGCAAGTACTATTGACAATGCGTTGCAAGTTGTGAAAGCTGCCATTTTAAAAATACCACAAGAACCACAGGAAATAGTTCAACCAATATGGTCACCTTAGTTAAGCCATGCCCTAGAATGTTACAACACACAAGTGGAGGATGATGATGATGACCCCTGAAATATTAATATTCCAGAAACAGAAGGGAGTCGTGAAGTTCTAGGACTGTCAATCGAGGACCCTGACATCACTATGCCACTAAAAACAAAATAGGTAAACATTGGCACAAATGCAGAGTCGAAGTATGCAATGCTTGGGGACTATTGGGATGATGCCATGGTGGATAAGGTCGTAGAGTTACTTCGTGAATATCAAGACTTATTCCCGACCAAAATCACGGAGTTAAAAGGGATCCTCAGTGACCTAGGGATGATGAAGATAACTCTAAAATCATATGCGAAACTAGTTAAGAAGCATCCTTACCATTTGAATCCAAAGTATAAGGAAAAGGTCCATGAAGAATTGGACAAAATGCTTGTAGCAGGAAATATTGAACCAGTGGAAGAGTTCGATTGGGTGAGTCCTATGATAGTGCAGGAGAAAAAACAGAAGGGCGAAATTCGAATCCACATGGACCTCCGAAAACTTAATGATGCCTGTGTTCACGATCCATTCCTGACACCATTTACAGATGAAGTCTTGGAGAATGTCGATGGATAGGAAGCTTACTCAGTCACGGATGGGTTCTCAGGGTACCATCAGATCAAGATCGCACCGAAATATAGGAGCAAGACAACCTTCACGACCAAATGGGGTTATTTTCAGTACAATGCTATACCCTTTGGGTTGAAGAATGCACCAGCGATATTTTCACGCGTAGTGGTGGCTGCGTTCAAGGAATTCATCCACAAGTTTTTGGAGGTTTATTTCAATGATTGGACTATATTTGGGCTAGTCAAGAACATATAGGGAGCTTACGGTTGATGCTGGATACTTGCTGATGACACCAAATTGCGTTGAATCTTAAGAAGTGCACCTTCCTCGTCCCCTTTGGAAATTTTCTTGGCCATGTGGTCTGCAGACAAGGCCTGATGGTGGACCCTACGAAGATTGATGTCATACTAAATCTGGAAGCCTTGTGAAGTGTCAAACAACTCCGCACCACGTTGGGGCACACTGGCTACTATCGAAAGTTTATTAAGAGCTATGCATAAATCATGGAACCAATGGAACAGTTGTTGAAAAAGGATGCTACATATTGTTGGAATGATGATTGTAAGAAAATTCTGGAGATTCTCAAGGAAAAAATGGCATCCGCTCCCATTTTGGTTTTCCCAAAATGGGACATCGAATTTCATGTACATGTTGATGCATTGTGTATCGTGCTGGGCGCTATACTCACATAGGAAGGAGTGGAAGGCATTGATCACTCGATCACATTAGCAAGTTGACGATTTTCCAAAGCCAAGAAGAACTACTCTACTACTAAGCACGAGGGATTGGCAATGGTATACGTGCTTCAGAAATACCACCACTATCTACTCGGTGGGCACTTCAAGATGTATACCGCCCATTCCGCGTTGAAATACTTGGTGAACAAGCCTGTGTTGGGGGGGTGCATTTGTAGATGGTTGTTCTGTTTCAAGAATATGACTTTGAGGTCATCGTAAAGCTGGGATACCTAAACACAAGCCTACATCACATATCACGAATTGAGAATGGTGAGGAGCCAACAAATTTGGACGAAGGACTACCTGATGCAAAGCTCTATGCAGTGCGTGTCACGAATGACCACTTCGAGGATATAATCCATTTCTTAACCACAGGGACCGCACCGTAGGGATATTCAGTTTAGAAGAATAAAGAATTGGTGGTACACGTGATGGATTTTTCTGTTAACGTGAGGCACCTCTACAAAATGGGAAACAATGAAATATTACGAAGATATGTACTTGAATTTGAACGAGGACAGATCCTCGTAAAAGCACATGAGGGGGCTGCAGGAGGACATTATGCGGGACAGGCAACATCACAAAAGATTCTTCGCGCCGGACCATGGTGGCCAACCCTACATCAAGACTCGAAAGTGTACTATTGGGCCTGTGACGTATGTCAACAGACTGGGAAACCATCACAAAGGGATGAGATGCCACTCAATCCACAGATGATGATGTAGCCATTCAAAAAATGGGTGATAGACTTTGTGGGGCTTATCACACTTAAAGGGAAGACGGGTGTGCACTACAACATCATTGCGATAGAGTATTTTACTCAATGGGTGGAAGCACAACCAATTAAGGATTGCATGGCTGCTATAGCTGCGAAATTTTTATTCGAAAACGTCTTGACACAGTTTGGATGCCCGAAAATTCTAATGGGTGACCGCGGAACACACTTCCTACATGAAACTATCAACATGTTCACTGAGGAATTATAGGTGTATCATCAACAAATCACGACATATCATTCGCAAGCAAAAGGGACCGTAGAAGCATTCAACAAGATTCTGGAGACTGCATTGACCAAAGTATGTAACGTGCATTGGGATTTGTGCATACCTGTCGTGCTATGGGCATACAAGACCACATGCAAGAAAATTGATGGGGCATACACCGTTCAGGTTAGTCTACGGCATGGAAGCCATCATGCCAATGGAATACATTGTACCTAGTTTGCAGATAACAATGATGACTGGCATGGTAGACCGTGAAGCCTTGTAAGAGAGGTTCGTGCAACTAGAAGAACTTGAGGAAGAACAGTTTCTAGCGGGATTCCATTATCAAGGAATTTAGACTTCTGTGATCCATAACATTTGTTTAGAAACTTTTTGGCGAAATCACATAATTGATCATTTGTCGACGCGTTTCGAACCAACTAGTGTGGTTCATCGCCAGGACAAGTTGAAGATACAGATCCAGTTTAGCGTGTTAAATAATCTAAGCAGAGACTCTAACGGCTAAAAAGACTAACGGCTATTTTTCAACTTAAGGACCCCAGTCAAACCTCCTTTAACTAAAATAATATTAATATTCTTTATAATTATTATTATATTTATGGAGTTAAGTAAACTGGGTAAAAAACAAAACAGAACAGTGGTTAGATATTAAATTTATCCATTTAATTATTTAAATTATT
>APFE030833677.1:0-65503 GCA_000404065.3 Pinus taeda
TAACCAAGTTAAAATGTTTAACATACATTAAATTACAACATCCATTTTTACTCTCGATCCACCAAACCCCGAGAGGGATCAAATATTTTTTGACTCTATGCTAGTTTGCATATCACGATATTTGATACCTCTCGGGGCTTAGTAGATCCAAAGTAAAGATGGATCTATGTTGGTTTAATTCCCCCATTTAAATAGGCTACATTCCATGTGAATACCATGGGTCAATACCATGTGCCGTTTTTATTTTTATTAATACTAATATTAGGGTTAATAATGTTTTTTTGCATGGTATTAATAATAATCTAGCCAATGGTATTTGGCCCATAGTATTTTGCCCATATATTTCACCTAAATATAACGCATTTTTTAAGTGTTTGTAAATATAAGGTGACTTATTGAGTAAATATAAAAAAAATGTTTTATTTGTTTACCATAACTCTCGTTTATTTATATTTTTATTAATTTACCATACCTATTTTACAAATATGGTATTTGGACCATAGGATTCACTTAAATAAAACCTCTGTTTTGAGCCTTCATAAATAGAAAGAGGTTATGGACTAAGCATAAAAAGAGGTTTTATTTATTTACCATAAATCTAGTTTATTTATATTTTTATTTATTTACCATACCTTTCGAGTAAGTATAAAAAGAGGTTTTATTTATTTACCATACCTCCACTTTATTTATATTTTTATTTATTTACACCCTTTCATGTATATAAGGTGACTTATGGAGTAAATATAAAAAAAGTTTTATTTATTTACCATTACTCTCATTTATTTATATTTTTATTATTTTACCATACCTCTTTTATAAATATAGTATTTCGCCCATAGGATTCAATTAAATAAAACCTATTCTTGAAAATTAAGGCGAATCGAAGGTTGTGTTAGATACTAGATTTACCTTAGGCTGAAAAGGTAAGATTCTAGGTCCACATCAAATGACGCTCAACCTCGTAGCTAGCCCTATGAGGACAGGAGAGGGCTCTCTCCATGTCAATCTCAGCAAAAGATAATCATATATGCTTGAGATGACTGATTTAACAACTAATATTAAGCTCGGTATGAAGTAAAAGGATTTGATTGGAGTTTTTGGGGGATTTGTGTTGGAAAAAGGGAAAGGCAAATTGGGTCCAGGGATGATACATAGTTTTTGTAGAGTTCTGATTGGGCCAAGGAAGGCAATTGTTTTGATGCTTTGGAATGAATGAATGGATGGATCAGACCGTGAAGAGCCAAGGAGGGCAAGAGAGTGTCAAGAGTCCTCCTCAAACAGATGAAAAGATTGAAAATTAAACAACATTCCAAGGCAGAGCACAACAATCCAGTGAATTATACCTTAATCACTCATTTGTTTAATTTCAGAAGCAAAGAGAAACGAAAATGATACACATAAAAATCAATGAACTTACAATTACATAGATAATAACACCATCAAAACACAGAGCCACATGGATTCCAATAAGTGCTGCAAAACCTTGGTCTTTCCTTAGTCAAAAATGCAGAGATAGAATGTACAATGATGTGCCAAGCAATCCCAAGTGTCCAACCCTGACAATGACTCAGAAAATACATGATATAGACCATCCTAATCCATTCCCATGCCTCTAGGGGTCGAGCTCATCATTCTAGGAGTTGTTTCAACCAATTCTAAACAAAGCACTGAAATCTAGGCAATCAAACAACTTGCCTCTATAAGGTACGAAATTGATTCATTCATTAAATTTTCACCTTTTAGTGAATGAATCCTCTAGAACCAGTAAATATGGGCCAAAATTACATAATAGTCATCAAGTTACATCAGGATAGACCAATAATTACATCAAAAAGCAAAACTTGTCAAAATTGGGCGAATTTCTGAGCTGGACAGTGAAAAATAAGCCTAAAATCCTCTATGCGTCGCGCCTGATTCTCTATGCATTGCGCCACTTTAGAGCTGAATTTGAGGCCCTTCCCAGAGTCCAAATTGGGCTCATGATAGTGCGTTGGAAATCCCTACCTATCTACTTTCCAGCCCAAGTGGAATTTTTCAATTTGGTGTCCATTTGCCCCTCAAAAACGTCAATCTCCCAATACTCCTTCCTGTGTGTCAAAACAGGGGCAGAGAGGTCATTTTTTGAGTTTTCTTTTTACCTCTTGAGGACTCAAAACTTGCCCAAATTTCTTGGCCATGCACCAACAATCATGATCTTTCATTCCAAATCCAAAAATATAAAGTTTTTGAAATTTGGAGCCTTCTAGCAAAAGCAAGCGCCACGTGTCGTAGCGCATAGGGAGGCAAAACCTGTTTTTCAATGCAAAAATTTTCAAAAATGCAAAAATTGCTCCAAATTTCTTGAAATTTGGGTTGGACCTTCTCTATCAAGTGTCATGCTAGGCTAAAGAAGCTTTAGCCAATATCCGAAGTTGATCATGCTCCTTTTTCCTCTTTTGCTTCCTTATTGCCTTCATTAATTTGCCTTTAGATTCCTTATTCGTGCTTGGGAACTCATATTTCGCACCCTGTAATGGAAAGCCATGTGTCTCAACAATGCTTTGCCCCTATCAGCCCTTTCTAGAAGTCTCTCCAAGTGGATGTTGATTTTCTCGAGCCAAGACTCCCAATCATCATTAATCTCTTGCTCCAATGAAGTGAATTCAATCCTCCTTCTTTGGGCAGCTTGACGACTCCCCCAAATGCTCTGTAACTCCATGATTGCTTACTGATCTTCGAGCTATTTTTTCCTCTACTCCAAGTATTTCATATTCCACTTAGCCCTCTCCAAGTCAAGGGACAAGGCTTTGATGTATGTTTGCTGCTCCTGGATGATCTCTCTAAGATGTGCACTGCGGGCCCATGTCTGTAACATCATCCTGAACGAGAATGAAGTCAGTCTCTCACTCACATGAAGGCCTCTCGTCCTGCATTGGCCTCTTTCCTCTATCTTGTACCTGTGATGCTGATGTCGGAAGCGAGGCCCCTTCCACCCCAGGTGGAGATAACACTCGCTTTGCTATTGCAAATAACTGCCTCGTGCCCTTCTGATAAGTAATGAAAACCGGTATAGTAGCAGTGTGTGGATCATGGCCTTCTTGCTGATGAGAAGGTCCACCTGTCTCATGCCCAACCTCTGAAGGTCCTTGTGAAGCTCTAAAAAAGTCACGAGAGATGAAATCATCCCAAGTGATGCCTTGTAATCCAAGCTGATGAACCACCAAAATTTTGATGAGAGAAAAATAGCAAATATTGTTGAACTGCTGCTAAGGGGTCTTGTGTTGCAAAAGGACGGTCATCATTTCTATGTTTCGACATATAAAATAAGGAATGTTCATCATCTGTACCCGGGTGAAATGCATGAGCAACCTGATGTGATAAGCATATAATCTGGAGAAACGACCTTCACAACTGAAATACTTCATGATTAATTTCATTAGTGGAGCATATTCATCTTTGAGATATCAGAAAGGAAACACTCTCTTGAGCTGCCTCAGTAAACCAGGTTTAATATATGGCTCATAATGCTACCGGTCAATTTTCTGCCTCTTGTTCCATGGCTCTCCAATGTTAGGTATGCCGATTACTAGTGAGATAGATTCTGGTGTAAGTGTGAAAGTGACACCAGCGAAAGTAACTTGATCACCATGTAAATGCAGTACAGACAAGCGGGCAAACTCATGATGAACTTGAACATTAGAAACCTTCTCACAAAACTCATAACATGACTGAAACTGGAAACAAGAGATGGCCAGAGGGCAGGCCTGCAATTCTGTAAGGTTGGTTGGTTCTTCTCTAACATGTCTGCCACCTTTATGAGGCCTTCGAGGTGCATGTCCCTCCATGGGTGAGTCACTTTGGGTCTCCACTTCATAATTAGATGAATGACCGGATGACATAACTGCTACTATGCAAATTGCCTTAGAGAAATAGATGCTGGTGTATAAAACTGTGTTAGACTGCCCTTTAGTGATGTGGTTGACCTCTGCCACCAAGGGGAAAAAGTGAAACAAGGGACTGTTAGGAGAGAGGAAAATAATGAGGGATTAGGGACTATTGGGATAGATGTGGTTAGGGAAATATAGGAGGGTTTGGGGTTTTGTATAGGGTTAGGAATTGTTGTGTAGGGTTTGAGGTGTTGGATTTGAGAATTTGGGAAAGAGAATTTAGGAGAAGGAATTAATGAACTTAGGGGGTAGGGAATTAGGGAATGATGAAAACAAGGGAGAAATGGGATGGAGGAGTGAATTTGGTAACAAACAATTATTTTGAAACCCTAATAGCAAGCTTCCTTGAGGTACTTTAGACGTAGGGTTTCATATTTTTGTTTCAACCATTATCATCCATAAGCCAGCATAGCTTATCACAAAATTGGGTGAAACACCAAGATGAAGGCTCTACTTGGCAAATCCGTGCAAGTAATTAGCAATTTGGAGGAATTGTGAGCAGTTTCAAGCCTTTAAGTGTATGCACCGCGCAGCTCGCCCAATGCGCCGCGCCTTCCCAGTGTGTCGCGCCTTCCCAGTGCGCCGCGCCCGTGTTATTTTTCATTGTGCGTTCACTCCCAGTGCGTTGCGCCTTCCCAGTGCACCGCGCCACCTACTCTATGCACCGCATAGGCCAAGTTTCTTCCAATTTCACCCAATTTCACACTTGTGCACAAAACTTGCTTTGAATTGCTTCCTCTTCGTTCTTGGCATGCAAATGAGTTGAATTGATTTGATTTTCATTGAAGCTGTGATGATTTTTTGTCTTGGAGGTTCTGTGCATCACCAACAAGGCCAGTGCACCACTCCTCGTGGATGCGTTATGCCAATGGAGAAAAGCACTGTGGCAGGAGGCCCAATGTGTCACGCAGCCTATGTGTGTCGTTCTCTAACCCAATGCGTCGTGCGCACTCTAAAGACAGTCTTGGCTTTGAAAATTTCCCTCTCACCACTAAACTTTGACTTTCTTTTATCTTCTTGGATGCAAATGACATTGATACACATAGAAATATCTTTATAAAGACATGGATTTGATTTTTGTTTCTCCAAAACCCATCTTTGTAATGTTTAGCATTGGCACTTTTTCACATTTTAATACAACTCTGTTTTTAAAATTTCCTTTTTGATTTTGGCTTAAATGATGAATCTTTTGGCTATTTTTACAAAGATAGTGGCATGTCTTGACAAAGGAAGACTAGGGTTGCGCCTGGAGAATTGAACAACGAAAAAAAAAATCAAAATTACATGACAATATATTACAAAAGACGAAATGTCGAATTTTCTTCAAAATAGAGTTTTGAAGAAAAGTCATAATCCGTCCATATGATGATAAAATTTAGTGAAATAAAACCTTGTTTAGAACCTCCCTCTGGCCTGCTGGCATTATTGGACATTTTGAAGACACACTTTGTGAAACCCTAGACCTATGACTGACATGACTCTCATTGATTGTCATTGACTTTGATGAAATTTGATGAAAAGACCTCAGCCAGCAGGTACAAGACATGAGGGGAATGAGTGACAAGGCCCTTCCGTCAGATTATGACATGCCCCTAATGGAATGTGGATGAGTGAATTGTATGAGACACCTAAAAATGAAATGCAATAAAAGAAATGATCTCTGACGGAGGGATGTAAAGACTGACTCTAACATTGGCTCCAATGGGGATGGTAGCTCCTTGGAGGTGCCAAGAACGGAAAATCTCTGGGAGAGATAGATAGTGCCTTCTTCCATTGGGCTATGGAGTCCATTATTTTGAAAAATTAACACAAGAATATTGACTCATGTATTGACTCAAACTTGACTCAAACTAACTCAATTAGGAAACCAAAATGACTAAAAACCTGACTCGACAAACTGAACCCAAAGCTAAAACCTTTCTTTAGAATTATAGCCTTCACTTCGGACCCTGACTCGACAAACTGAACCCAAAGCTGAAACCTTTCTTTAGAATTATAGCCTTCACTTCGGACCCGAGACTGAAGAAAAGATCACAACACATACTTGCAATGAAAATGAAATAAAATGGTATGTACAGTGATAATGTAGACATCAGAAACAACTCAGAAATGATACCTCTTGAGCAGCCGACCATTGACCGGCCCTATGGGACATTCTTCCTCGTTCATCTCCTTCAGAAGAAAAGCATTCTGACCACGATATGCAGCAATTTTGAAAGGACCTTTATAGAGATTTTCAAACTTACTGTGCTTACCCTTTTCCTCATTCCTTGCATCCCATTTCAACACCACTTCCTCCAATTGCAATTTGTCCACTTTTGCTTTTCTGTCATAGATTTTCTTAATCTTCTCCTACAACTTTGATGTGTTTTGGAAAACTCCTCCTCTTGTCTGCTACAAATGGATCACTTGATTTAGTATTCTCTGCATATGATCTTCTTCACTGCCAGCCTCCTGAAGAAGTTTGACTACTGGAGCTGCTAGAGAGGTAGGAAACACTGTATCAATGCCATAAACAAGCTCAAAGGGAGACATACCAATGGATTTTTTTTTACTGACCCGATCTGCCCAAAGTGCATTGACCAACTTCTTATGCCAACTCTTCTTGTTTATTTCCAGCAGCTTCTTAATGATGTTAACTAAAGATTTGTTAGAAGACGCTGCCAACCCATTGCCTTGCAAATGATAGGCTGTTGAGTGTCCCAAAATGAATTTATACTTGTTATAAAACTCAATCATCTTCTTTGATTTGAAAGCTATTGCGTTATCAGTGATTAACTTATTTAGGAAACCAAAACGAGACAAGATGTTATTCTCAAGGAATGAAATAATTACCACATCCGTAGCTTGCTTGGTGGGAATTGCTTCGATCCATTTCGTGAAATAATCTGTTGCCGTGAGAATCCGTCGATGCTGACCGGAAGAAGCGGGATGAATTTCACCAATGAAATCCAACCCCCAGTGCTGAAAAGGGGCACTCACCTCAATGGGCTTAAGCGGAAAAGGCTGTAATTTCTGCCTTCCTTTAAAAATCTAACATTTATGATAGCTCTTGACAACCTTATATACATCAACAAATAATGTCGGCCAATAGTATCCCGCCCCCAGAATTTTATTCGTTGTTGTTTTCCAAAAACGATGACCGCCATAATCTCCTTTGTGGAAATCCTCCATGACCTGCTTTGCTTCTTCTTCCACCAAACAATTCAACAAAATGCCACCGAGATCTTTCCAATAAAGTGTAGAATTTAGAATGCAAAACTTAGCAGCCTTTAATTTGAGAGTTCTACTCTTTTTTCTAGTCATGCCAAGTGGTGGTGACAAATTCTGTAACACATATATGATATCTGAATACCACGGGGAAAGAACAAACCTTTCAGATACCTAAATTGACGAACCTTCCTCATTCTCATCGAACATAGCAACAATTAGATTTATGTATAAGGCATGCAAGTTTGATTCAGCTATTAACTTTGCTGATCCCTGTCCTTTAACCGGCTTGGTGGGCTTTATCTCCACATCATACTCCAACAAAGTTGCAATCCACTTGCCTCGTCTTCCTTCCGGATCTATCTGCACTAAAACATCCTTGACAGCAGCGTTAGGAACATAAGCCAAAGTATGAGAATGCAGAATATATACCTGAAAGTATTTTAATGATTTTACAAGCACAAGGGCTTGCTTTTCAATGATGTTGTACTTCAAGGCTGCATATTTTATAGTTTGGCGGAAAAAAGCAATTGGTCTTTCATGCTCATCTCTTTTCTGCATTAATACAGCTGCCATTGTATGCTCTGAAGCAAAGGAAAACAATATAAAATCCTGAGTGTAGTCCGAGCTAATTAGAACTGGAGTTGAAGAAAGAGCCAATTTGAGTAAATTGAAAGATTTCACAGCCTCTTCCATCCACTTCACTTGGTTGTCCTTCTTAAGCATGTTTGTAATCTCTCTTAAGTGTTCAACAAGATTAGGAATAAAACGATGCAAAAAATTCATCTTACCATTAAAAGATTGAGTCTCCTTCTTGTTCCCGGGAAGATCAATTTGCTAAATCGCTTCTACATGTGCTGGATCAATACGAATGCCATCTTTTGAGATAATGTGCCCAAATAGTTTTCCCTCATCCATTGCAAACAAACTTTTCTTCGGATTCAGCGATACACCATATTTTATGCACTTTTGAAAGACAATTTTCAGATGATACATGTGTTCTTCATCTGATTTGGAAAACACAGTCATATCATCAAGGTACACAACCAAAAATACATCCTTCTCATTTATGAAAGCCAAGTCCATTGCTCGCTGAAATGTGGCACCCGCGTTCTTCAAACCGAAAGGCATTTTGGCGTAATGAAAAGTTTCCCATGGAGTGGTGAACGTTGTCTTATCTCGGTCATCTTCATGGACCAAAATTTGGTTATATTCGGAATAACCATCGAGTAGTGACATATGAGATGCTCCAACTACTCGCTGAAGTATATGATCCATTTTGGGCAATGGATAATTGTCCTTTAATGAAACTTTATTGAGATTCCTAAAATCAATGCACAAGCAAATCTCACCTGTCTTCTTTCTTACGGGAACCAAATTAGAGATCTAGTCTGAAAATCTGATAGGAACAATGATTCCTAATTTGTACAACCTGTTTATCTCCTTTTCAATTGATGGCAACAATTTTGGATTCAACCTTCTCAACTTTTGTCTGAAAGGTTTCTGATGAGGCTTAATGGGAATAGTGTGCTGAATTTTATTGGTATCATATGTCTTCAAGTCAGAATAGTCCCAAGAAAACACATCTACAAAAGATGATAACAAACTGATATATTTGTCTTTTACCTTTTGTGGCAATGCTTTGGATAGTTTTACCATTTTTGGATTTATATTTGTTCCGATATTGACCTCTTCAACACCCTTTTCTGTTGGTTGCAATGTTGGTTTGTGGGCCACGTCATCTTGATCAAAGAGTTCTTCTAAAGGTATCAAGCCTTTAGGAATTATGTTATCCTTTAGCTACAACACTTCCATTTGATTGATCTGCACATCATCTTCACCATCATCGTGTTCATCAATTGAGGTATCTTTGAACTTACCTTTGTTTTGCAAAAAATCATTAATCTCCTCGCCATCTTGGAAAACTTGCCAATATCTCTGATTGTCCGGGACAATTGGACGATGGTTAACATGGATTTCAAATTTATTACTAGAGTTCATTGGAATCTTCAAACTACTTGCTGCCTTCACAAGTGCATCAGCAATGCCATTTTGAATACGAGGCACACGCGTCAAGGTATAATCTGAAAACAATTTCAGGATTTCTAGGACTGTATTTCGGTAAGCCCACATCTGAGTGTGCTTTGCTTGATATTCACCTTTAACTTGCTTAATCACCAATTCAGAGTCGACATATACTACAATCTTCTTAGAATTCATATTTCTTAGAATTTTTAGGCCAGCAACCAAAGCTTCATACTCAGCTTCATTGTTCGAACAATCAAAATCTAGCTTATAAGAACATACCCGCACATTACTAGGCACTTTGTTTAGAGTGGAGAAAGGACTGTGTACCCAAATACCAATTCCAACACCATAATTTCCCACTATACCATTGAAATCCATGGTCCATAGGCCCTCTTCATCTTCTTCTAAGTGTTGAAATTCTGCTAGCTCTATTTTTCCTGCTTGCTGTCCATTATCTTTCGTTGATTGCTCAACAGTGTTTTGTTGTTCTTGTCCTTCTTTGCTTACAACTTCTCTGAAATTCTCAGTTATTTCTAGAATACTTGCTGCTTCAACTAACTGACTATCTATATCATTGAAACTATCTGAATACAAAACAAAAGACTCTAGATCTGTATGTACATAATTGATCGGATGATTAATCGATTTCTGCTTGCTTGTAATCATGTATTTCATTTTTTGTTCCCGGTACAATTTTCTCATTTGGCCAAACACAAGAATCGTTGCATAGGAGAAATCTATTTGTAATGTCCCCTTCAATTTTGCTCCCCAAGACCTGGAAAGAAGCATACCAAATCTGGGAGGAATATCCGCCACAACAATATCCATCAAAACATTCTTCGTTGGGATTTGATCCAGACTTACAATCAAGTATTTGATGAGCCCAATACATCTTACTCTGTTGGAATCAAATGAGCAAAGATCATGGTATTTCCTAGTGATTTCGAGACCTAACTTCTCCATGATAGCCTTCGGCATAAGATTGTGGAAAGCTCCAGAATCGAACATAGCATTATGCAACACAAAATCATGCAATCTTAAACTGATATAAAAAGGTGGCACATCACTCTCTGGAGACTCACCATTCAATGCTGGCCCAAAAATCAATTCCAGTTGATCATCTTCGACATTCACCATATCGGACATTAGATGAAAATTCAAAATTTTAGAAACTTACCCTCTATAACTATTGTTCCTCATTATTTCAATCAAGGGAATGGATACCTTCAATTTAGAAATTTCATTTTCTAAACTAAAAGCTGAAATATTTTCTACCTCTTTGACTAGGACATCTTTCTTTTCCTTTTCCTTCGATACAATTGGCTGATTTGATTTTTCTGCTGATGGTGATTTGCTGATATTAGGATCAACTGCCTCTTTCCCTTTCTTTTGTCCAACAGGTGAAACACTCTTTGATGTTGAAGCTTCCTTCCTCTTCTGAATTGAGTTAACAGGCACATCTCTATTTCTAAGTGAATATTGTCGATGATGGGCAGACAAAGCATTCATATAACCTCTTTGGTACTCATCTGATTCTTCTTCCAAAACTGTGTCATTTGCTAGAATGAAATCTGCATCTTTGTGTACTGCTGAACTTTCTGCATACTCCTCCTCTTCAGTGATATAAATAGGAAAATCATCTGGAGTAAAGAAGTGGTTTTCTTCCCCTATCACATGCTCTTCCTCATCAAATTCTGGTCCATGCACCAAAATTTGCTGCAGAGGTGGCTGTACTGGCTGCTGGCCTGTTTGATCTTGGGCTCACTGTTCTCTTTGTTTAATTCTATATTGTGGCTGTTGCTGGCCACAGAAGTTAGGATTTCTAACTTGTGGCTCAGTTTTATCAAGTTTCACCCTTTCGAACATCTTCTCCACCTTCTGAAGTAATTGATCTGTTGAAGATGACTCTTCTTTTATTGTGACCTTCTTTTATGCTCTTGCTCTAGCTCTCTTGGCCAGCAGATTTGCCTCAACGTTGACTGCGATCTTCTGCATATCTTCCATTGTGGCAAGCTCTCTCTCTCTCTTAGTTGATAAGCCATGTTAGCATCAAAACCATTCGGAAACTTCATCATGGCTAGCCCCACAGGTGGCCTTAGATGATCAGGAATTGCTTTCTAAACTGAATTGAATCTAATGCAGTAATCTTGGACAGACTCATCGACATTCCGCTTGATATGTTCATATTCCTGAAGGATCTGGAGAGGATTTTTCTTGATTTCGCAACGATCTAAGAATTGTCTTTGTAGATCGTCCAATGTAGCAATACTAATGGCGGGCAAAGTTCTGAACCATTTCCTCACTTCACCACTAAATGTTTGTGCAAACAATCTCATTGTCACATTTTCTGCATCGATCTCATGAAGGTCACAAAAATTTGCCATTTTGTCCACATGTTGTTGAGCAGTAATGTTGTGAGGAGTGCCATGAAACAAAGGAATTTTGCGCTAATAATCTGTGGGCATATCATCTAAAACTTTGGGCAGCACAAGAGGTACAAAATGAGCAGCGATCACTCTTGGTGGATTCGGTCTTGGGGATGTTGGAGGAGTGGGTGTAGCTGATGTGTGAGGTGTATGAGGTGGGGTGTGCGGAGGAGAAGCAATTTTGGATGTAGAAGGAGTAGATGGAGGCGAATTTACTGCATACTTTTGATATGTGACAATAGGCTGCACAGGGATAGTGGGAATGAAGGGTGGTTCGGTGGGACTCTTTGAGTTGAATGACATGATGGAAGATCCAAGGATGGCAGATGCAGTTTCTAGGAAATCAGTGATATTTGAAGCCTCAATTTCAGTCTGGAGCTGTCTCAAAATAAAATTCTCAATGGACTTATTGGATTTTTCAATTTCAAGAGTTGCAACAAAGTCTAGATTCGGGACTATGGAACCAACAACACTTTCGGATTTGGTTTCAAACAATGATAACTCAAACCGTGCATCAAAATCAAGTTCTTCAAGATACTTGAAAATTACAGGGCATGAACGAGATTTGAACATGGGATTCTTAGAACTCTCTTGAAGAAGAAGTCTTGGAATCAAGTTGGGACTTTCATAGACTGGGGGAGGATTTGGATCTGGATTAGCTCTAGTATATCTCCTTGAAGCTAGTGTGCTATTTTCAAAAGATCAAATGGACATAAACAACATTCTCAGCCTATCAAATCCTAAGCTTATCATCCATAGCTTAGAATCATCAAATGCACTAGGGTGATTGCAGGTTAGATTGTCCGTTAATGAGATTAGACAGGAGATTGACTGAAGTAGTGTTTATCTACCTGCGCTAATGCAAAGCAAAATCATTTCGAAGGCTACCTGGATAATCTTTAGATTCCGTCTGTAGTTTAAAAATGAATAATACTAACAAACAATCAAATCATTCCCCAGTGGAGTTGCCACTATGTTAGATACTAGATTTACCTCAAGCTAAAAAGGTAAGATTCTAGGTCAAAATTGAACCACGCTCAGCCTCGTAGCTAGCCCTATGAGGACAGGAGAGGGCTCTCTCCGGGTCAATCTCAGCAAAAGATAATCATATAGGCTTGAGATGACTAATTTAATAACTAATCTTAGGCTAGGTATGAAGTAAAATGATTTGATTGGAGTTTTTGGGGGATTTGTGTTGGAAAAAGGGAAAGGCAAATTAGGTCCGGGGATGAGACACAGTTTTTGTAGAGTTCTAATTGGGGCACGGAAGGCAATTGTTTTGATGCTTTGGAATGAATGAATGGATGGATTAGACCGGCGAAGAGCCAAGGAGGGCAAGAGAGTGTCAAGAGTCCTCCTCAAACAGATGAAAACATTGAAAATTAAACAAAATTCCAAGGCAGAGCACAACAATCCAGTGAATTCTACCTTAATCACTCATTTGTTTAATTTTAGAATCAAAGAGAAAGGAAAATGATACACATAAACACCAATGAACTTACAATTACATAGAGAAAAACACCATCAAAACGTAGAGCCACATGGATCCCAACAAGTGCTGCAAAACCCTGGTCTTTCCTTAGTCAAAAATGCAGAGTTAGAATGTACAATGATGTGCCAAGCAATCCCAAGTGTCCAACCCTGACAATGACTTACAAAATACATGATATAGACCATCCTAACCCATTCCCATTCCTCTATGGGTTGAGCTCATCATTCTAGGAGCTGTTTCAACCAATTCTAAACAAAGCACTGAAATCTAGGCAATCAAACAACTTGCCTCTATAAGGTACGAAACTGATTCATTCATTAAATTTTCACTTTTTAGTGAATGAATCCTCTAGAACAAGAAACTATGGGCCAAAACTACATAATAGTCATTGGGTTACATCAAGATAGATCAATAATTACATCAAAAAGCAAAACTAGTCAAAACTTGGCGAATTTCTGAGCTGTAGTGAAAAATAAGCCTAAAATCTTCTATGCATCATGCCTGATTCTCTATGCGTCGTGCCACTTTGGAGCTGAATTTGAGGCCCTTCCTAGAGTCTTAATTGAGCTCATGATAGCACATTGGAAAACCCAGCCTGTCTACATTCCAATAGAAGTGGAATTTTTCAATTTGGTGTCCATTTTCCCCTCCAAAACTTCAATCTCCCAAGACTGCTTCTTGTGTGTCAAAACAGGGGCAGGGAGGTCATGTTTTGAGTGTTTTTGACCTCTTGAGGACTCAAAACTAGCCCAAATTTCTTGGCCATACACCAGTAATCATTCTTTTTCATGCCAAATCCAAAAATATAAATTTTTTGAAATTTTGAGCCTTCTAGCAAAAGCGAGCGCCACGTGGCGCGGCGAATAGGGAGGCAAAACATGTTTTTCAGTGCAAAAATTTTCAAAAACGCAAACATTGCTCCAAATTTCTTGAAATTTGGGTTGGACGTTCTCTATCAAGTGTCATGTTGGGTTAAAGAGACTTCAGCTAATGTCCAAAGGCAATCATGCTCCTTTTGCCTCTTTCGCTTCCTTATTGCCTTCTTTAATTTTGCCTTTAGATTCCTTATTCGTGCTTGGGAACTCATATTTCGTGCTCTGTAATGGAAAGCCATGTGTCTCAACAATTCTTTGTCCCTATCGGCCCTTTCTAGTAGTCTCTCTAGGTGGATGTTGATTCTCTCGAGCCAAGACTCCCGATGATCATTAATCTCTTGCTCCAATGAAGTGAATTCAATCCTCCTTCTTTGGGCAGCTTGATGATTCCCCAGGATGCTCTGTAACTCCATGATTGCTTGCTGATATTCGAGCTATTTTTTCCTTTGCTCCAAGTATTTCATAGTCCACTTAGCCCTCTCCAAGTCAAGGGACAAGGCTTTGATCTTTGTCTGTTGCTCATGCATGATCTCTCTAAGATGTGCACTTTGCAGGCCCATGTCTGTAACATCATCTTGAACGAGAATGAAGTCAGTCTCTCGCTCACCTGAAGGCCCTTCATCCTGCATTGGGCTCTTGCCTCTGTCTTGTACCTATGATGTTGATGTCGGAAGCAAGGCCCCTTCCACCCCAGGTGGAGATAACACTTGCTTTGCTGCTGCAAATAACTGCCCCGTGCCCTTCTGATAAGTAATGAAAACCGGTATAGTAGCAGTCTGTGGAACATGGCCTTCTTGCTGATGAGAAGGTGCACCTATCTCATGCCCAACCTTTGAAGGTCCCTGTGAAGCTCGGAAAAGTCACGAGAGATGAAATTATCCCAAGTGATGCCCTGTAATACAAGCTGATGAACCACCAAAATTTTAATGAGAGCAAAATGGAAAATAATGTTGAACTGCTGCTAAGGGGTCTTGTGCTGCACAAGGACGGTCATCCTTTCTATGTTTTGGCATATGAAATAAGGAATGTTCATCATTCATACCCGAGTGAAATGCATGAGCAACCTGATGTGATAAGTATATAATCTGGAGAAACGGCCTTCACAACTGAAATACTTCATGATTAATTTCATTAGTGGGGTATATTCATCTTTGAGATATCGGAAAGGAAACACTCTCTTGAGCTGCCTCAGTAAACTGGGTTTAATATATGGCTCATAATGCTGCCGGTCAATTTTCTGCCTCTTGTTCCATGGCTCTCCAATGTTAGTTATGTTGGTTGCTAGTGAGATAGATTCTGGTGTAAGTGTGAAAGTGACACCAGCCAAAGTAACTTGGTCACCATGTAAATGTAGTACAAACAAGCGGGCCAACTCATGATGAACTTGAACATTAGCAACCTTCTCACAAAACTCATAACATGACTGAAACTGGAAACAAGAGATGACCAGAGGGTAGGCCTGCAATTCTGTAAGGGTGGTTGGTTCTTCTCTAACATGTCGGCCACCTTTATGAGGCCTCTAGGGTGCATGCCCTTCATGGGTGAGTCACTTTGGGTCTCCACTTCATAATCAGATGAATGATCGGATGACATAACTGCTGCTATGCAAATTGCCTTGGAGAAATAGATGCTGGTGTATAAAACTGTGTTGGACTACCCTTTAGTGATGTGGTTGACCTCTGCCACCAAGGGGAAAAAGTGAAACAAGGGACTGTTAGGAGAGAGGAAAATAATGAGGGATAGGGACTATTGGGATAGATGTGGTTAGGGAAATATAGGAGGGTTTGGGGTTTTGTATAGGGTTAGGAATTGTTGTGTAGGGTTTGAGGTGTTGGATTTGAGAATTTGGGAAATAGATTTTAGGAGAAGGAATTAATGAACTTAGGGGGTAGGGAATTAGGGAATGATGAAAGCAAGGGAGAAATGGGATGGAGTAGTGAATTTGGTAACAAAACAATGATTTTGAAACCCTAACAGCAAGTTTCCTTGAGGTACTTTAGAGGTAGGGTTTGATATTTTTGTTTCAACCATTATCATCCATAAGCCACCATAGCTTATCACAAAATTGGATGAAACACCAAGATGAAGGCTCTACCTAGCCAATCCGTGCAAGTAATTAGCAATTTGGAGGAATTGTGAACAGTTTCGGGCCTTTAAGTGTATGCGTCGCGCAACTCGCCCAATGCGTCGCACCCGTGTTATTTTGCACTCAATGTTCGCTCCCAGTGCACCGTGCCTTCCCAGTGCGCCACGCCACCTACTCTATGTGTCGTGCAGACCAAGTTTTTCCAATTTCACCCAATTTCACACTTGTGCACAAAACTTGCTTTGAATTGCTTCCTCTTCATTCTTGGCATGCAAATGAGTTGAATCGATTTGATTTTTATTGAAGTCGTGATGATTTTTTGTCTTCGAGATTCTGTGTGCCGCGCTTAAGCCCAGTGCACCACACCTCGTGGATGCGCCGTGCCAGTGGAGAAAAGCATTGTGGCAGGAGGACCAATGCGTCGCGCAGCCTATGTGCACTGCGCTCTAACCCAATGCGCCACACGCACTCTATACACAGTCTTGGCTTTGAAAATCGCCCTCTCACCACTAAACTTCGACTTTCTTTGATCTTCTTGGATGCAAATGACATTGATACATATAGAAATATCTTTATAAAGACATGGATTTGATTTTTGTTTCTTCAAAACCCATCTTTGTAATGTTTGGCATCGACACTTTTTCACATTTTAATACAACTCTGTTTTTCAAATTTCCTTTTTGATTTTGGCTTAAATGATGAATCTTTTGGCTATTTTTATAGGGATAGTGGCATGTCTTGACAAAGGAAGACCAAGGCTACACTTGGAGAATTGAAAAACTAAAAATCTTTTGAAAAGTACATGGCAATTTATTACAAAAGACGAACATTTAGTGGGCGAATATTTTGTATCATAGTACATTTTTACAAATCGCCTCAAATAGCCCACCTTATTTTAAGGGAGAGGGTAAAAAAGGTAAACTTAGCCCTTGAAATTAGGAGTTACAACCTGTTAGAGTTGGTCTTTACATCCCTCCATCAAAGATCATTTCTCTTATTGTATTTCATTTTTAGGTGTCTCATACAGTTCACTCATCCACATTCCATTAGGGGCATGCCATAATCTGATGGAAGGGCCTTGTCACTCATTCCCCTCATGTCTTGTACCTTCTGGCTCAGGTCTTTTCATCAAAGTTCATCAAAGTCAATGACAATCAATGAGAGTCATGTCAGTCATAGGTCTAGGGTTTCACAAATTGTGTCTTCAAAATGTCCAATAATGCCAGCAAGCCAGAGGGAGGTTCTAAACAAGTTTAAAATTTTCCATTTTCATCACTATTGCTCTCATAGGTCATAGGATTAGGACTAAGTGGACACCGTAACACTCCATTCTTTTGAAATTTGTCATCATGCTCTTTATCAATGTTGGTCTCATAGTCCATTGGATTAGGACTAAGAGGACACTGTGACACTCCATTCTTTTGGATTTTTTCATCATGCTCTTCATCACTGCTACTCTCATATTCCATAGGATTAGGACTAAGTGGACATCATGACACTTCATTCTTTTGAAATTCTTCATCATGTTCTTTATCATTGCTACTTTCATAGTCCATAGGATTAGGACTATATGGACATTGTGACACTCTATTCAGTTGAAATTCTTCATCACGACTCTCATATTCCATAGCATTAGGACTAAGAGGACACCATGACACTCCATTTTTTGAAATTTGTCATCATGCTCTTCATCATCGTTGCTCTCATAGTCCTTAGAATTAGGACTAAGTGGACACCGTGATACTCCATTCTTCTGAAATTTATCATCATGCTCTTCATCACTGCTACTCTCATAGTCCATAGGATTAGAACTAAGTGGACACCGTGACACTTCATTCTTTTGAAATTCGTCATCATGCTCTTCATCACTGCTGCTCTCATAATCCATAGGATTAGGACTAAGAGGACATTGTGATACTCCATTCTTTTGAAATTCATGATCATGCTTTTCATCACTATTGCTCCCATAGTCCATAGGATTAGGACTAATAGGACACTGTGACACTCCATTCTTTTGAAATTTGTCACCATGCTCTTCATCACTACTGCTTTCATAGTCCTTAAGATTAGGAATAAGTGGACATCGTGAGACTCCATTCTTTTGAAATTTGTCATCATGCTCTTCATCACTACTGCTCTCATAGTCCATAGGATTAGGACTAAGTGGAAACTGTGACACTCCATTCTTTTGAAATTCGTCATCATTCTCTTCATCACTAATTCTCTCACAGTCCATAGGATTAGGACTAATTGGACATCGTGACACTCCATTCTTTTGAAATTCTTCATCATGCTCCTCATCATTGTTGCTCTCATAATCCTTAGGATTAGGACTAAGTGGAATCCGTGACTCTTTATTTATTTGAAATTCTTCATCCCCTCTTTCATCAGTGTTGCTCTCATAGTCCTTAGGATTAGGACTAAGTGGAAGAAATGACTTTCTATTCATAGTGGAAGAATTTCCATTATATTCATCAATATGATTAGAGTTGTTACGCGATGAAGATGTCCATGCTTTACAAAATGAAACTTCACTATCAGGAGAATCCATCCCTTTCAAATAGAAGAGGTTGAATGATACAAATGAAAACTCTCCTAAAGATATTATATAGCTTAGAGAATGAAATTTTCCCTCCAAAACGTTTTGCTAAAATATTTCCCTCCAAAAATTTTGTTTCATGTATTTCCCTTCATTATTTTCTTCTACAATTTATTGAAAAATGTTAACTAAATTTTTTTATGAAATAAATCTTTAAATTTAAAATTGTAAACTAAAACTTTTACCTAAATTATTTTAATAGCTAAACTATATAATATTTACTAAACAATTGAATGTTTTTTTAAATTTTTATAATAACTTCTAAAACAAATTAATCCCACATTCACCACACTGTAAAACAATTCCATAATATTCGCTTTATCATAGTTTCCTATATGGTTCACGGCCGTATCAGATCTAGGGTTAAAAATTGGAAAAGAACAGAGTGAGAGGGGCAGAGCTCTACAGAAGGGGTTAGATCCTGACCCGACAGATGGAAAACGAGGGGTCCATAGGGACCCCATCGTATAAACAAATAATGATGCATAGACAGACAGTACAGGAAGGTGTGCAAATTCCGGGATATGGAAGGTCACAGAAAGAGGATAGGACCAGCAAAGGACGGAAAAGGTTTGAAGGAAATGAGGATCACAATACTCAGAAGCTGAAACGAAAGGAGGATGGAAATTGGACAGAAAACAGAGGCAGGGAGAAGCCAACGCAGGCACATCCCGCTCATGAAGAGAAACGAGAAAAGAAGCAGACATAAGAAGAACAAGGGGCTCTGAGTAAAGATAAGAAGGAACAAGAAGACAAATTAGAAATAATCAATGGTAAAAAGACTCAAGGCCCATGTAAACCTAAGGCGGAAAAGACCCTAAGAGTGGTGATAACAGACCCAAACATTCACGCCTATCGGGATCACATGATCGAACATGCAGTGATCTGCAAGTTCATGGAACTCTGGGCAATAGAAAGGGTATTATGCCAATGGATAAAGCAGCAATGGAAACCCAAAGGTGGTGTTAGACTGCACTTTGGAGCCAAAGGTTTTTTCACTGACATTTTCGCTAATCTAGAGGATAAGGATAGAATTTTTGATGGCGGGCCTTATTTCTTCGCCTCTGCGGGTCTATACATTAGGCCTTAGAAGCCCAATTTTGTGCCAGAAAAAGAAACCTTCAAGTAGGTGTCGGTCTCGATTCGCCTCTTCTCCCTACCAATAGACTATTGGGGATAAGCAGCTTTAAAACAAATAGGTGATAAATTGGGGACCTTCATAAAAGCTTCAGAAGCCACCTTGCTGAGAAGATACACCTCCTGTGCCAGAATCTGTGTGGAAATGGATGTGTTGGGGGCACCGCATGAGGAACTATGGCTGGAATATAGGGATGAAGATTATTTCCAAGCTATTGATTACGAGAAAATTCCATTCCGATGCAGAAAATGTCATGAGCATGGACATTTAACTAGGGAATGCCCATTAAATAAAACTGTGGAAGACCCCAAGGTAGACAAGGCAGAGAAGAACAAGGAATCCTTCACTCGACCAAGAGTGAGACAAAGAGCATATAGGAAATGACCGAATAAAGCAAGCACATCGCAAGGCAATACTAGCAATGCTTTTGTAGCTCTGGAGACTGAAACTGAATCAGAGGAAAACAATAAGGAACAAAACACATCTGAAGCAAATAGAACTACAACAGAACCTGAAACTCCAATCGGGGAAAAAATTCCTTCAAGCATCATATTACAGAATCAAGAGGTAACAGAAGCAGAAAATGAAGACTCAAAAATGCTCACAAGTGACATCGGAAGTGAGGAGATGGAACTAATGGACATACTAGAGTAAGAAGGAGTTAATCTACCAGACATGGTGGAAAATTGGAAAAAGAAGGGGATGGAACACATATCGGAAGAGGAAGTTAGGAGAATCAATGAGATACTAATAGCAAGACAAAGAGCAGAAATAGAAATGCAGAGCAAGAACCTGAGTGTAGCCAAAGGGATGGGATTTCATACCAAAGGTCTACTACAGACCTCCGCAAGTTCCAAACAAAGGAAAAAAAGAGGACGTAGAACCAATCATGAGGCACTACAGGAATTGGGACAAATGCTCATAAACTCGGGTAGGATGAAAGCTCTAGAAGCTTTTTCTCTACACTACTAAATCTTGGTTTAAAATGAAAGTCATCTCTTGGAATGCTAGGGGGCTAAATAGCCAAATGAAACAGCGTCTTTTAAAGAAGAAGGTCCAGAAGAATAAACCTAATATCATATTTGTGCAAGAAACCAAATGTGCAAGTAGTACTATTCGTAATATAAGCAAGAAATTAGGCAAACATATGGAATATATGGAAACTGCTAGCAATGGATGGGAGGGAGGCTTAGTCACTCTGTGGGATCCACAAGTAATCAAAGTCCTCTCCTCTAAAGCGACTAGATCTTTCATAACTGTAGAGGCTCAGGTGGTGGGAAATTTGGAAACCTATTTATGTACTAATGTCTACGAACCTCAGAAGCTCGAAGAAAAGTTTCTTTTTTTGAGAACTCTGCTGAATCTGAAGCTAAGATATCCCATGGCTAAGGCAATCATAGGAGGGGATTTCAATATGATAACCACCCTCATGGAAAAGAAAGGAGGGATAAGGAGACTCAACAAAGATTCTGAGGCTTTCTTAGAATTCATCAACATATCTAATTTAGTGGATGTCTACCCCAAGAGTGGAGCTTACACATGGAATAACAAAAGGGGAAGTGAAAGACAAATCGCTTCTCAATTAGACAGATTTCTATTCTTCGAAATTATTCTAATGGAGGGAGTTATAGTAGAATCAGATATACTCCCTAGTGGAGGGTTAGATCATTGGCCCATTTCTCTAATGGCTGCTATTCAGGGCACGCCAAAAAATAAGCCATTTAGATTTGAGAAATTTTGGCTTAGCCATCCAAACTTCATTCAACTTATTGAAAAATGGTGGAATGAACCAGTGGGCACCAGAGGTACAAAAATGTACAGATTACAAGGCAAATTGAGATACATCAAAGACAAGATCAAAATTTGGAACAAAACAGTCTTTGGAAACATATTCAATGAAAAATCCAATTTAGAGGAGCAATTAGAGGAGATACATAAAGGTTGGATCACTGTGGATATTAATTCAGAAACAATAAACAAAGAAAAAATGCTAATGCAGCAGTGGAAGCTCCGTTGCCAACAAGAGAAAACCCTTTGGAAACAAAAGTCACACATTCAGTGGATTAGGGAAGGGGAACAGAACACCAAATTCTTTCATAGATCAGCAATGGACTACAGGGGGGCTAACAAAATCCTTAGTCTAAAAAATGAATAGGGAACCATTCTACAGACGCATCAAGAAATTTCAACCTTTCTTACTACACATTTCAACAGCATAGCTCAAGAGCCAAAGGTTGATAGAACAGAGGCAATTGATGAACTCATCAAATCCATCCTGAAGATAATCATCGATGAGCAAAACCTGGCTCTGACTCGAGAAATTCCTCTAGAAGAAGTGGAAGAAGCGGTAAAGGAGATGCCTAATGATAAAGCTCCTGGGCCGGATGGTTTCACCATCAATTTCTACAAAGCTTGCTGGGACATTGTTAAAATAGAGATCTGGGAAGTTGTGGAAGACTCTTGGTGTTCTGCCTCTATCCTCAAGTCTCTCAACTCTACTTTCATTGCACTGATTCCGAAAGAAGAGGATGCCAACACCCCTAAAAAATTTCGGCATATAGCTTTGTGCAATGTCATATATAAAATTATCTCCAAAGTCATAGCTAATAGAATAAAACCTATTCTTCCAGGCCTCATCTCTGAAGAGCAATCTTGATATGTTGAGGGGAGACAAATTCTGGACAATATTTTACTAGCCCAAGAAATGATTCGTACTCTTAAAACCAAAAAGGTGGCAGGTATGATGATGCAACTTGATATTTCAAAGGCCTACGACAAGGTCAACTGGAGTTACCTGGAAGCAATTTTAAAAGCTTTCGGCTTTGCTAGTCAATGGATAGAGTGGATTTTAGCTCTGATGAAATCTATTAAATTCTCTATTCTGGTAAATGGGGCCCCATCCGATCAATTCTCCCCCTCACGAGGACTTAGTCAAGGCGACCCATTATCACCATTCTTATTCGTAATCCTGATGGAAGGTTTAAGCAGACTGATTCACAGCACGAAGGAAAAAGGAAATATCAGAGGATTACAGCCCCTGCCCTCCATTCCAGCAACCACACACCAACAATTTGTTGATGATATGATGTTACATGGCACTCCAACGGTAAAATAAGCCTTGGGCTTCAAAAGTATCCTCAATCTCTTCAGCAAAGCTTCAGGTATGGAAATAAATCTATCTAAATCTACCATCTTCTTTTTCAATACTCATCTAGCAGTGAAAAAAAATATTTCTACTATCCTAGGTTTTTGGAGAGGCAGCCTGCCCTCAAGGTACCTGGGGGCTCCTCTAAGTAATAGCCCCTGGAAGAAAATCCATTGGGAAAAGATCCTTTGCAAATTTGGAGAAAATATTCCATCACTGGACCCATAGGGCTCTCAATTTTGCTGGCGGGTTAGTATTAACCAAAGCAGTCCTTCAAGCTATTCCTCATTATTTGCTCTCCATAATTCCTACCCCCAAAGGAGTCCTCAAACAAATAAGAACAATTTAGAGAACCTTCTTATGGTCAGGGAATTCAGAGAGGAAAAAGTGGGCACTAGTGGCATGGAATAAAATGTGTAAGCCCAAACAATTGGGTGGGTTAAACTTGTAAGACCCCTCCACAATCAATAGGGCCTGCGGTGCCAAGTTGTGGTGGAGATGGCTGAAGGAACCAAATCTGCCTTGGGCTAGACATTGGAAGGAAAAATACACTCCAAGGCATAGTACCCAACACCTAATCAAAATGCAAGAGAATCCAGAAGGCTCGCCAATCTAGAACCTAGCAAGTAAAAACCGACACATTATACAAGAGAATAGCTTTTGGGAAATTCAAAATTTAGAAACTGCCTTTTTTTGGGAGGATGCCTGGCAACAACTCCCCAAGTTGGAAAGGCCTGAGTTTGCAGGTCTTCAGAGAAGCTTCTAAGACCTTGGGAGATTAATGGTGAATCGCTATTGGAATCCCAATAATAGGGATCGAGAATGGAGAACTTGGGTCTTTAATGAAACAAAGTATAGGACTGATGCAAACAATGACATCAAGAACTTGCAAGCACTGTTAAACAAAAGAAGAATTAGGATTGCGGAAGAGAATGACCAACTAAGGTGGGGGGAGCAAGGAGGGGGCAATTTTATGCTCAAAGAAGCTAGAAAATTCATTGAAGATGCGGGGCATGAAGAAAAAGTTAAATGGAACAACAAAGTTTGGGATTCACAGTTCTGGCCAAAAATTAAACCTTCCTTTGGCTCCTAATGCGCAGGAAAACTCTTACTTGGGAAAATCTCCGAAAGAAAGGGTTCTGTGGCCCGTCAAGATGCCCCATGTGTGGTAAGGAGGAAGAAACAATGAATCATCTCTTCGACACATGTGATTTGGCAGACCTTCTGTGGAAGTGGGCGGAAACCACCTTGCACAAAATGGACAGAATAAGAGAATCCATTCAAGAAACCATCGAGAATTGGCGAGGCAATTTCTCCAGCAATCAAATGGTTAACATTATTTGGAAGACCATGCCAAGTTTCATTACATGGTCAATTTGGAAGGAAAGGAACATAAGAGTTTTCTTAAATGAAACCAGAAATATAAATCACTCTATAGATATCATTATAAAAAATATCAGGCAATTGGTGCTTGTCAAAGGAAAACCAGAATAGGATACTAAAGCATCAATAGGGGAAGTACATATCTTGAAATCTTTCAACCTAGATATAGGAACCTTCGTAGCTACCATGAACCGCCAACAGGAGATAAATACCACTTTAAGCATCTGGAAACAACCACCTTCAGGCTTCCTTAAAATAAATTTTGATGGTGCCTCTCGGGAAATCCTGGTCTGACTAGCATCGAAGGCATTCTCAGGAACAACGAAGGAGAAATTCAATACATCTATAGAAAAGCCTTAGGGGAAGCAACCAATAATGAGATGGAGTTCGCACCGTTGGAATAGGGACTAAGAATTCTTCGGAAATTACAGGTGGGTGCAACAGTGGTTGAAGGGGACTATCAGCTCGTAATCACAGCGACAAGGAGGCTGTATGTGGGAGCCAAAGCAAGCAAAGTCATTCATCATTGGAGACTAGCTAAGGTGATAGAGCATATTGCAGAGCATCTTCTGAGTTTGAATGGTTTACTCTTTCAGGCAGTTCGTCCCAAAGGCAATTCAGTAGCGGATCATCTAGCGAATTATGGTATAGAGAACCCCACCATCATCATGGACAGCTGTTGGCAGGACGTCACGTGCCCAGAAGTATGAGACAAGTGTACTCTGCTCTCGAGGCAGGATATGGTTAACGATAGATAAGGCCCGAGGGACATCGATATTTACAGGTATTGGGATATGATTATCATCAACCATACTGAGAAGGGAATTAAGGGTCGGCAGAAGAATGAAGGACAGGCAGGAAATGGACATTCAATGCGCAGGCAGGTGGGAGTCGCTCCCTTCAGCTCCATGAAGGAAAAGTATGAGTTCCACTGGCAATCATTTAAAAGTATGGACACATGGCACTCACCGAAGGGGTGTAAGTGGGGAAACCTTAATAACAATACTCTGATACATCATTGAAAATGTGATCCACAAAGCAAGGATAATTATGAAAGGATTTGCGGTCAGAGGATGACAAGATGGAATGCAGCAAGTGATTCACTCACTTTCTCCCCTATATCTCCAGACCCCAGCAACACTAGAATCACGATGCATTCGTTTATTCTGCAGAAACTCATCTTCTTGGCCCTCAGAATACGGTGTTGCTTGGTGTTTAATATCAAGAAAATGGTGGGCGAGGGTAGCAGAAATGCGTTTGCCAACAGGGATCTCAAGCAAGCTAGGGAAACTTATGAGGCGAGGGCTTCTCAGAAGGAAAAACGTAAGATTGAGGAGCTAAAGGCTATAGTGGAGGAGGAAGAGGAGAATTTGGAGGAGCATGAGCTAGAGAAGGATATGGAATGGGTTCTGGACCCTGGAACACCTTCAACCCGGGCCACCTAATATGTCCGCACGCAGGCAAAAATGTTGCCGATGAAGTTGATGTTGGCAAAAGCCATAAGCATGCAAGGAGATTATATCAGCCAGGCTCAACAAGCTCAACAATCTATTTCCGCAATTTCTGCAGAGCATGAGGCGATCTTGGAAGTCTTGGACTTTAAAATCAACAGTCTGGAGCAGAAATTAGATAGCATTTCCAAAAAGTTCACAGTCTTGATCAGCCTTCTGCGGCACTCAATCTGTCAGGAAGCTACAGGTGCTGGAGATCGGGCGAAGGAAAAACCAGGCATGTGTCAGGGAACACACTCTTTGCCTCCTCAGGTAGGCAGAGCCAAGGCCCCGACTGGTCAGGAATCCCCCAAGAACTATATTATTCTCTAAATGTAATGGTTCTCTACTGCAAGCACTGGATCAGTCCCTGGGTCATGGGTTTACTCTCTCAATCACTGACCTGGAACCTATGCGTTTTTTCGGTTTTTGGTTTTTTTTTGCTCTCTGTGAGCCTCAGATTTGGCTATACCATGGTTTTGATGTTTCTCTATTGTTTCACTGTCTGTCTTTTTGGTCATACCCCTGACTTTCCCTATTGCCCTGCGTGGTGTGCCTTGGGGTTCTTCAGGAGGTCCTTTTGTCATGATGGCTAGTATTAGAACTAGGAAAGATGTCTTCTGTCTGCATGAGCAGACCTTTTGTAAATTTGTATTCTTATCGTAATATAAAAATGCTGATTCACAAAAAAAAAAATAGTTTTCCTATATCACCATAAAAAATTAACATGTTAATTTTTTTTAAACAAATTAATCAGACATTAACCGTATGGTAAAACATCTGTGTAATTTCTCCTATATAATAAATTCCATTATCACTATTACTCACATCACATCAAGGTACTCTGAGGTCCATTGAAAGACTTGGAGCGAATTTTTGGAGTAGTTACATTGCTATCAAAAACATATTCAATGGAGAATTCTTGCAATTGAAAGGTTAGTTGATTTTTTTCCTTGCAAATTTTAAAATTAAATAGGTTTAATGACATTTAAATATTTTTTTTTAAATTAATTTTTTTTGCGGACCGAGTTTACCCACTACGTCTGTTGTGGGCATGGTGGGCCTGGTAAAACTCACAACGACCAATCAGGCCCGATAAAGCTCACGGTATCCAAACGGGCCCATAGGTTAGGGGCGATGGAGATGGCTACCTGACTATCTTCCCCTCCCCGCTAGCCCGCGGGTTAGCGGGCCACAGAGGTGGCATAGGGGGAGTTGTGGCAGCTCCCCCTTGCAACACCTCAGTGGCCCACCTACCCACGCGGTGGTGGGTAGCCCGGGTGGCACGGGGGGAGCTGTAGCAGTACCACTTGTGCCACCTCAGCGGCCTACCAGCTCGCGTGGTGGTGGAAAATTCTAGAAATCACTCGCCACCCCGCAGGCGAGTGGGCTGCTGGGGTGCCCCCCCACCCCCACACCACCCCGATGACCCGCCCACTCATGAGGTGGCGGGCCGACGAGGTGGCGCGAGGGGGTGTTGTGGTAACCACCCCCCCGCGACACCCCCACGGCCCGCCCGCTCACAGGGTGGTGGGCAATTCTGAGAGAATTTCCTGCCACCCTGCAAGCGAGCGGGCCACCAGGGTGCTGAGCCACCCCACAGGCAGGCGGGCCACTAGGGTGGCACCGAGGGGTGTTGCCTTAGTGCCCCCCCTACGCCACTTGGGTGGCCCACCCTCCCGTGGGGTGGCAGATGATTCTAGGAATCTCCCACCACCACGTGGGCGAGCGGGTCGTCGGGGTGGCGTGTGGGGGTGCTAAGGTAGTACCCCCCCATGCAACCTCGACAACTCGCCACCCTGTGGGCAGGTAGGCCACCAAGGTGGCGAGGGTGGGGGTTAGCCTTGCTCCCCTCCATGCCACCCCAGCGGCCCACCACGCCCGTGGGCCGAGGATGGGCAGAGGGAACTAGTCGAGTCGCTAAGGTGGGCTATGGGGCCGGACCCAATAGTCAGCTCGGTTGGCCCGCCGATTTTCAGGGTGTGGTGGCAGGACGATGTATTTTAATTATTTTTTTTCGAAATTGTCATGATTTATAAAATTAATTATCATTTATAATTTTCGTTGGTAATTTAAGTTACTATGTTTTTGTCATTTACTGATTTATGTGTTTTTTCTCAGGAAAATGGCATCAAAGAAGATCTCTGTGAATCTTTCTGGACCAAAGACTCTTAAAGGTAGATCTACAAAAAATATTGGTGAACGAACCCCACCTAAGTTGATGGCTACAAATCTTTCAAGTGACTCAAATGAAAAGAAGATGATTTCATACTAGAAGAAATCAAAAGAAGTGAAACTTCCATCAAAACTCTGGTATGTGAAAGAAAGAGAAAGCCAAAATGTGCAGATATATCTATATGTTGATATACCTAATGATAATGAAATTTATGACGTGATGGGAAGAGTCATAGACATGTGTTCGGTACCAGACAGTGAAGTTGTTTACATACTTACAAAACCTCCCAAATCACATGAAAGGATTAAATACCAATTATCATATTCATTGTATGGCATAAGAGAGGTATCTACAAAGTTGTGTAAACAAATCATAAATGAGATGAAACAAAATATCGTAAGTATTTTTATTTATATTTGTATTTTGTGTTCTTGTAACTGTCTCACTATATTTTTTTAGCTTTGGTTTTATTGACATATTATATTTTGTTTGGCAGAATTTTGCTGAAAGTTGTTCAATTAGCTTGGAGGCATTCATTTCATAGAGAATGATATTATGAAAGTTGTCAGCAGTTTCTACTCAATGTCAGAAGAAGATATGTCAAACCAGCAAAATGTAGTAATTCATGATGCTACAAAACTACATCCAAGGGATTAGAAGAAAAATCCTCTAGTGGATAAGTCTAGCAAGGGTAGACAAGTTACTTTTGAAGACAAGGAAATTGAAACTGGCAGTGAAGAATATGTTGTCTTTACTGAGGATGACATTGGAACTGAGAAGAGCCGTAAAAGACCAAAAGTAACAATGCCCAAGAATAAATTTGTTACAGTTAATGATGAGAATGTTATGAAGAAGAAAAGTAAAGTTGAACATTTTGAAGTAGTCATTACCAACAGTCAAGAACCTAGTGAAACTTCAAAAGAAAGCAGGGAAATCATTTCACTGGGAGCTGATTTAGAGGATGGAATTATCAAAACAAAACAAAATGTCATTCGACAAAACTTGACAAAGGGAAACTTAATTGAGGGTGGTCGTACATTTCAGCTTAATGTCAAACAAATCTACAAGGCAAGTGAAGGACAATGTCAATATCAAATCAGAAAGCCACATCATCTGCATGTTCACAACTTGAAGATATTGATGAGGTACAATCCATATGCTCATGTGGTTAATTATGTGCTTCTTGTTGATCCAGTTCAAGTTCCCAACAAAGAACCATTTGATAAATAAGAATGTTGTGAATACAATTATTATGTGCTTGGGGGGAACCATTCTGTAGAAGCTCAAAGACAATTAATTGAGGAATATCCCAATAACCCATGTTTTGAAACAATCAAATGTATCATTTATGATGGTTTATCATATACAAAAGCAAAATTAGTGTTATGGGATCATAATTCAAATAATGAATATAGGATGTCTATGACTTTCATCCAAAGGGTTAGATTTAATCATAGTGAATTTGAAGAAAAATGCGGTGGGGATAGGATAATGTTACTATAGATTTCTGAAAAGGAATGTTGTATGGAAATAGGCTATCCAATTGAAGAAAAATCCAATCCAAAAGGTGGCAAAGGCAGCAAATTTAGTGATTTATTTAGAGGTGTTGATAACATTTTCCAGTTGACATTTAGAACTGGAGAGATATGGGAGTTGATTAATGAGATTTTTAGCATGTGGGAGAACATTGGCATTAAAAAGAAGAAGGTCAAAAAGTCTAATCCATTCATATGTAGTAACAGTAAATCAACTCCTAAAATGAAGCATCTTCCAGAAGATATGACTATCACACCTTGGAGAGCATTGCAAGGAATGAAGGATGAAAAAATTGTCAAAGAAATATTATCTCGTATGAGGTCAAGGGAATTATCATTGGAGGAAATGTCTTAGGAATTTCAAAAGTAAGTTTGTTGAATTATTTTTATTTATTTCTAGATTATAATTTTCTTTTAAATATAAGATATTGTTCTTGGTGGTATTTGTTATACATATCATTATATTAACTTTTTTTACTTTATCTATGCAGTCACAAAGTTTACATGAAAATTCAAGAACAAATGGTTAAATTGTTGAATGAAGATAGTTGGGATGATTTTGTACGCAAATATCCAGATTCAAGTTCTACATCAACATTAAAAAAATAATTATCTAGCATTTAAAAAGGTATGTTGATTTATACATTCATTTTTATTCATCTGTGTACTATTTATAATTTATAACTTACACATATATTTGTTTATTTTATAAAATATGAAGAATGATGATAATGGAGCACCAGATAGTTTAAGAACCTTTATTGAAAAAATAAAGATCGATAGACTAAAGAAGAAATGTCTTAAGAATGTTGAACTTGATCCAACTCTTACTCATTTTCATTTGGAATGGGCTAGACACTATTCAATATCAAGTAATACCGTTGGGTTGTGTTATACTCTTTCCATGACTAGCCTACATGGTGAACTAGGGGGTTTGAGGGGGGGTGGAGCCCCCCGTTTGTTGTGTTGATTGTGTAGCGAGGGGTCATAGGGGGGGCAGCAACCCCCCTGTCTGGGGGGTTTGAGGGGGACGCGTAGCCCCCCTCTATAGGGTCTGGGCAGTGCCCCAGGAATTTTATTTTTTTTGGACCACATCTTAGGCTGGGCACACCTACCTATGGTTTTCGGTCCATGGCTTTAGATGCAAAGGTTTTCGATCCATGGTTTTGGACGTGATGGTTTTCAGTCCATGGTATCAGATGCTTCGGCATGTATAAATATGTATTGTAACATTGAAAGGAACATAATGAAAAATCAAGCTGGTAGTCTCGGTTTTAGAATCTAGGGGAAAATCTATGTGTATATGTGTTTTATGTGTTATGCTATCGCATTGTTTATTTTCAGTGTTTTAGAATTCGTATGCAGGTAATTTCTGTACAGATTTAAAACCTACATTTGGTATCATAGTTATTTTGGCTTCAAGGGGACAGCTTTGTTGCTAAGATTTTTCGCTCAAGCCTATGGTAGACCCTATTCAGTGGGAGATCTGCGAGATCCATTTTGGTGGTGAAAGAAGATGGCGAGCAGTGGAAAGATAGAGATCGAGAAATTTAATGATCATAGTTTTGAGTTGTGGAAAATCAATATGGAGGATCTGTTGGTGGATAAAGATCAGTGGATCATGGTAGATCTGGGTACTAAACCAACAGGAGTGTACGATGAAGAATGGAAGAAATTGGATCGAAAGGAAAAGAGAAAAATACGATTGTGTGTCCCAGATTCAGTATTGTTGAATGTATAAGAGGAAGCTACAACAAAGGCTTTGTGGGACAAGTTAGGGACTTTGTACCAGTCTAAGTCTCTGGTGAATAAATTGTTCCTTCGGAAAAAGTTGTATAACCTAAGGATGAAAGATGGAGACTCGATGGCAGAGCATCTGAACACATTTAATACTATGGTAAGTCTCTTATTATCTGTTGATATTAAAATTTCAGATGAATAAAAGTGCATCAATTTATTGTGTTCTCTACCAGATTTGTGGGATAGTCTGGTTATTGCAATAGGTAGCAATACCACTGCCTTGCAGTTTGATGAAATAGTCTCATCCTTGCTAACAGAGAAGATGAGACAGAAAAATATGGAGAGCCGGAATGGTGATGCCTTGTCTGTACGAGGACGGTCTCAAAGTAGAAATAAAAAAAAGTCATCGAGTGGGAGATCTAAATCTCCAGAAAAACTTATAAAGGTGGTGTGCTAGAAATGCGAAAAGGAAGGGCACTACAAAAGGGATTGTAAATCTAAAGCTCCTGATAAAGGAAAGGGATCTGATGATTCTCCTTCTGCAGAGGCGAAAACCACCTCAGATGAAGGTGAGGATGTGTTCTTGGCTTCTTCAAGTACATAGGTAGATCATGAGGCATGGTTGATTGACTCAGGTGCATCCTTTCACTTCACACCCCATAGAGAGTGGTTCTGCGAGTATGAGAAATATGATGGTGGTGATGTCTTCTTGGGGGATGACAGGAAGGCTAGAATCTTTGGTCAATGAAAAGTAAAGTTGAAGTTGCAAGGTGGAAGGGTTAGAACACTTGCGGGTGTTCTACATATTCCTGCATTGGCTAGAAATTTGATTTTTGTAAGCAGGCTAGATGATGTAGGTGTAAAAACAGTGTTCGAGAAGGATACCTGCAAGATGGTTCGAGGAGCACTAGTATTGATGTAGGGAGTTCGGATTGGAACTCTGTACAAGCTGTAAGGTAGCACTGTTGTTAATGGGTGCAACAGTTCTATGGTTCCTGAAAGTGGAGTAGAAAATCCAAGGGTCTCTGAAGAGAAGACCATGCTATGGAATCAAAGGCTTGGACATATTGAAGAGAAGGGCCTTCGAATACTTCATGGTAAAGGTATGATAGAAGGTATGAGTAATCTCTCTCTAGATTTTGATTTCTGTGAAAATTGTGTATATGGGAAGCAGAATTGGGTGAGTTTCACCTCTGGTAGTAAGAGGGAGAAACAGATATTAAAGCTTGTGCACAGTGATATGTTCAAACCTATGAAGGTTCCCTCACTGGGTAAGTCTGTGTATTATGTATCATTTATAGATGAATTCTCAAGGAATACATGGATCTATTTCCTTAAGAAGAAATCTGAAGTCTTTGACAAGTTTAAAGAATTTAAGGCTCTGGTGGAAAACTAGATAGAGAAGAAGATAAAGTGCTCAGGACAGATAACAGGGGAGAGTTTTGCAGTAAGGAATTTGAAGAATTCTGTAAGAAGTGTGGTATAGCACGATAGAAGACTACTTCATATACACCTCAACAAAATGGAGTTGTAGAAAGAATGAATAAGATGTTGATGGAAAGGGCAAGAAGCATGCTCAGTGGTGCCAGTTTAGGACAAGAATTATGAGTAGAGGTGGTGGAGACAACATGTTACCTGGTCAATAGATCACCTTCAACATCGTTGGAGGATAAGACTCCCAAGAGGTATGGACTGGTAAGAAACCATCTCTTTCACATCGGAGGGTATTTGGATGTGATGCATATGTACATGTTCCAAAGGAGAAACGAACCAAGTTGGATAGTAAATCTGAAAAGTGCATATTTATTGGGTACAAGGATGGTTTAAAGGGTTATAAGCTTTGGAACCCAGTAACAAGGAAGGTTGTGTACAACTAAGATGTGATGTTCAGAGAGGTAAAAGATGTTATTAAACATGAAGTCCAACCAAAGGAACCTGAGAAGATAGAGTTTGATCTTATGGAGGAAGAATCAGACTCTACAATAGAGGAGGAATAAAAATATGAAGAGCCACAAACTCCAGGTGTGGGAATATCAGTTCGAGAAAGAAGGAAGCCAGAAAGGTATAGTCCATCTGCTTTCTATTCAAATTTTGCTTTATCTATTACTGATGATGATCCCAAAACTATGAAAAAAGTAGTAGATTTAGAGGATGGAAAACTCTGGAAAGAGGACATGGTTGATGAAATAACATCTTAGCACAAAAGTGAGGCTTGGGATCTAGTCGAGTTGTCAGCTAGAAGGAAACCCATTGGCAGCAAATGGGTGTTATAGAAGAAGACAAATGCAAAAGGAAAGGTGGAGAAATACAAAGCTCGGTTGGTAGCAAAAGGTTATTTTTAGGTGCCGAGAATTGATTTTATTGATATTTTTTCTCTTGTTGTGAAGGGAACTTCTATTAGATTACTTTTATCTGTTGTTCTTGCTTTTGATTTTGAGGTAGACAAGATGGATGTGAAGACAACATTTCTTCATGGGGATCTGGAAGATGAGATCTACATGAAGCAACCTGAAGGCTTTGCGGTAAAGGGTAAGAAAGAATTGGTATGCAAGTTAAAGAAGTCTCTGTATGGGTTAAAACAGTCACCAAGGATGTGGTATCAAAAATTTGATACATTTATACGAGGACTTGGCTTCATCAGAAGCAAAGCAGATCACTGTGTGTATTTTAAATTAATTGGTGACCATGTTATTTATCTGGTCTTGTATGTGGATGATATGTTGTTGGTTGAAGAAATGACAAAAGAAAGTTATCAAAGATTTGTGTGAAAGGGAAACCCAATTGAAATTTATCTTAAAGTTTGGAAACCTTGGCGAATCCCACTAGTCCATAATATGAAATCTATATAAAATTTTTTGGAGATATTTTTTGTAAAAATATTCAAATTTATAATATTTTTATATATTCTATATATATTTTTTGGCGATTTTTAGGGTAAAATAATTTCATTCTATAAAATTTGGGGAATCATTTTTACAAAAAAATGGAAATTAGTGAATCTTTTTTTTGGAAAAAGTATAGAAAATTAGCCCATGGGCGAATATTAGCCCCTAAAATTTTCCATGTTGCAAATTATATTTTGGGCATGGAAATTAAAAGAAATCGGGCAAAGAGGAAGCTCTAGTTAAACTAGAGGAAGTATGTCGAGACAATATTGCAGAAGTTTAATATGTAGGATAGTAAAGCGGTGAAGGTTCTTATTCATGTACGTGTAAAGTTATTTGTTGAACAGTGTTCGAAGACATAAGAAGAGGAAGAGGACATGTCTCGTGTTCCATATGCAAGTGCAATCGGTAGCCTAATGCATGTGATGGTCTATACTAGACCGGACATTGCACATGTAGTGGGAGTATTGAGCAGGTTTATGTCAAAACCAGGGAAGGAGCATCAGACAACAGTGAAGCGGGTTTTCAGGTATTTGCGTGGCACTAGTGATTATAGTTTGTGCTGCTAAGGAGTACCAGGATTAGACAGAGTGTTGGATATTCGTGGTTTTGTTGATGCAGACTGGGCTGGAGATCTTGATTAGAGAAGATATACAAGTGGATATGTGTTTAACTTGTTTGGAGGTGCAGTCAGTTGGATGAGTAAGAAACAATTTGTAGTGGCATTATCAACTATAGAGGCAGAATACATGGCAGCCACTCATGCAAGAAAGGAAGCAGTTTGGTTGCAGAGATTGTGTTCAAGTATGGGGTTAGTAAAAGGAGCTATAAGGAGACACTGTGATAGCCAAAGTGAAATTTTCTTGGCAAAGAACCTTGCTTATCATTCAATGATAGCACATTGATGTTCAACATCATTTTGTGAGGGATATGATAGAAGACAAAAAGGTGTTGCTAGTAGAGGTGGACACTTTGAAGAATAATGCAGATACATTGACAAAATATGTGAGCTCTGAGAAGTCCTCTTGGTGTAGAGAAACAATGGGAATTTCAGGGGTGGATAAATGACTAAGCTCTCCTATGGCCCCCTATGGAAAGAAAACAACAAGTGGGATAATGTTGGATTGTGTTATATTCTTTCCATGACTAGCCTACATAGTGAAATGGGGGGTTAGAGGGAGGGGGGGCTGAAAACCCCTTTTGTTGTGCCGATTGTGCAGTGAGGGTGGGTCACAGGGGGGTTTGAGTGGGGTGGGTAGCCCCCCTCTATGAGGTCTGGGGTAGCACCCTGGGAATTTTTTTTTTGGACCCTATATTAGGTTGGGCGCACCTACCTATGGTTTTCAGTCCATGTTTTTGGACACAATGGTTTTCGATCCATGGTATTGGATGCTTCGACCTATATAAATATGTATTGTAACATTGAAATGAACATAATAAAAAATCAAGCTAGTACTCCTGGTTTTCGGATCCAAGGGAAAATCTTTGTGTATATGTGTTATGCTGTCACATTGTTTATTTTTTGTGTTTTAGAATTTGTATGTAGGTAATCTCTCTATGGGGTTAAAACCTACAAATAGAAGGTGACTGTGAAGACATTGCAAAACTTATACCTAAAAGGGATTATGCCCTAGTTATTGTAGATATTCCCCATGGTTTCAATATTTCAAACATTGACTATGATAGTGACCCTTATACTTATCAACCTCTTAGTAAAGTGGTTGCGGGAATTCTAGAAGTCACGTCATCACCATTATGGATATTTGTGACATTTCATTCAGACACACAATTAGCAATGTTATTGTCAAGCTTCAAGGGGAAACAAATTCAAACATGCAGCTTATGTGGTAAGGCGTTTAAAATATATATTTGATTAAAGTTAAAAAATTCATTTATGTATAAGTTAATTGAACTTTTACTATTTCATGTTACAGGCAAAAGCTAAATCTTCTTAACTGTAAAGATCAACTATTTATAAATGATTGTGAGTTCATCCATATTGATAGTTGGGCAAAAGATGATAGCTATATGTCTATGATTTTTAATCTGGTAGATGGAAAGAGTCATAGCCAAATACTGACTTATGATGTTGTTGTGAGAAAACTAACATATGAAGACAAAAAAGCAAAAAGAGAAATAGTTAACATATATCGAAAACCATAGTTATTGATTAACTATCTTATAGACATATGTTCAAATGAAGGAGATTAGGTTTTGGATTTATTTTTTGGCTTAGATAAATTTTATTATATGGAATTGAATTTCAATATGTTATTTCTTAATTTATATGACATTGTACTAATTTACTTCATTATTTCTTTTGTGCTTGATAATTAGGTACAACATTAGCATGTTGCCTTCAAAAAAGAAGAAATTGCATTGTCATTGAAAAAGATCCAATACAATGCAATTTCATTCAGCCAAGAATTAAGGCTCTTCAATTTCTTCCAGATGTAATGCAAGAAATTGGGTTGAAGAAAGGGGACTTTAGTGAATCACGTGAGACAATAAAGGCAAAGGAACCCCAACCACCATTACATGGAATGATTGGAAATGCATACATTGGGAGATTTGCAGACATCAAAGATCCATTAGAAGAGGTAAATGAGCAAAATGAAGCAAAAAATATTGTGGAAGAAGACAATGATGAAACTCTAGAGGACAAAGAGTTTGGATTACGTGACATTGTTGATTAAATTTAAGCTATGCTTGGAAATCAAGCTCATTTTTTGTAACTATTAATTAGTTATACTTGTAATGTTTTGACTTTGACATTTTATGAGAAGAATATGCACTAAATTAAGATTTTTATGCGTTCAATATTTGTATTATGTGAATGTCTCATTAATTTTTATGTTAATCATTATTTTTTGAAAGAAAAAAAAAATATTATTATTATTTCGACATGAAATTCATAGAAAAAAACTATTATTTAACCATATTTAGTTAGAAATATCCTATAAAAATTGTGATTTTGACATGTCATTTCTAGCAAAAAATTACAAAAAAATTATCAAAACGTGTAGTTTTTTAGTTATATTTATGTTAAAAATAGTTATTTTTCTGTCAATTGTTAAAAATTATGGTTTTTTAGAGACAATTATTTCAAGTGTATTGAAAAATTAATTAACCATGTATAAATATGCAGACTATCGAAAATTCAAAATATTGACCTTCTTCTTTAAATATGAAAAATAATACAAACCTCACTACAAAAAAAAAAAAAAAACAAAACAAAAACAAACAAAACAAAAGAAAAAAAAATGAAGAAAAAGACTACTTCAAAAATAATTAAATTAGAAAATAATTATTACATTTCATAAATTAGAAAATTTAAAGTAAAAAAATAGGTCTATAAAAAAATGTTCTGATGTAGAATTACCACTTTTTTAAATTAGCATGAAATCACTACCATTCTAAACAGCAACGTATAAAAAAAAAAAATAATAAAATAAAAAATAAAAATAAAAAATTATAGTGCCAAAAACTATGCTCTAAAAAACATGTGTGTTCTGCATCACCCATTTTCAAAATGAGGTCATTTTTTTGCTCTCTATGAAACGGGTAACCGTTTCAACGTTTACATTGTTAAGAAAAACCAATCTACTTTATTTATCCTCAATTGCAAATTGCAATTACAAGCTCCAAGTTCTACATTCCAAAAGGTTCTAAATCTCCATTACAATTATCCTAAAATCTAAAATTAGAAATGAAGTACTAAGTTTCTAAATTATAAAAATTAAGATTACAAATGAAGGAGATAACACTCCTATTTATACAACAAGATGGGATAACAAACTCATAATGATGCTCCACTATTCCCTCTTCAAATCCACATATCTCTCAACCAATGGTGACACATAACCCTATCCTCCATAATGTTCTCCATGAGGTCCATGATCTTATCCATCAAGTCCATGATCTCCTCAAATTCGAATTTTAACATAGAGTGCCACATAAAGGTGCCTTAGAAGCTTCATTTGTACCTACACATGTCAACAAACTCATTATATTTGTTAGGTATAAGCATATGAATATTACTTTCTAAAGCTTAACCACAAATTCTCTTTAAAATACTAAGAATTAATAATGTTTTGGAAAACACAATGATAACCCATTTAATGATGAAAGTGAAGCTAACGTGATGACATGGCAGTGGAATAGAGGTGAGAAAATGTGTGAATGGAGAGAAAGTGGATGTTGAATGGAGTGAAAGTGGATGTATTTTAAGGATAATTCTTAGGCCCGACATACCCCCAAACTGAAGGTATTGCATGTCCTCATGCAATCTATTACATTACTTTTTGATACTTGAGCTTTGGCTTAAACTTTGCATGATATCATTTATTTAACTTTTGCAAAGTTTTTTTGATGAATTGCAACTTGGTTGGTTCTAGTGTTTCAACCATATTTTGTTTGTTGCATTCAATTTTAATGTATGAACTTTGCATCACGATAATTTGATTTTTATTGCAAAGTATTTTGTTGGAATGCATCATAGTTGGTTCTTGTGTAACAACCATGATTGTGTTACATCCAATTAGCTTTTAAGTACTTTTTACAAAGCCATTTATATGCCCATGTAATAGTGAATATATTTTGATGGTATGTGGGTTTTAGAATGTGATATATGAATGTGAAAAAGTATGAATGTACATGTATCCCCTCCCTCCTCCCCCTCCTTCCCAAACTGATGGTTTTGACAATTTTATGAAATGAGGAAATGAAGTTTTATCCAAAAATTATCATTCTAGATTTTAAGGAATTAAATGGTTAAAAGTTAGAAAATATCATACCTCAACTTACCCTTTCAAAAATGGATGAGAGTTGTGCATGTGTGGCTTCAAAATTCTGATCATAGTCTTCTTTACTTGGTTGTGAAAATGGTGGATGAAGTCGAAAAAGTGAATATTTTATTGTTGCTGCAACTATTGTTAAATCTGTTGTTGGATCTTCTATTGAATGTTCAAAATCTGCTGCTAAATGCCGCTGGAAATGTATAAGGCTTGGAAGGTATACAAAATTTAGAATTTACACCCGCCCCCCCCCCCCACCCACCGCAAGCCTTATTTATTTACTTGTCCTCAAGTCATTTACATCAAAAACTAAAAAGTAATGAATGTAATTCTACTTTATCTACTACAAAATGATTGGTCTTCAAGTCTTCAATAGAACAAGCTCATTGACACATTTCTTGTCATGTGAATAAATGTTTTGGTGTCAAATATAACAAGAAATTTTTAACTCAGTGGCCATTGATGGATTCCACTAGTCAACACGATATCTCCCATCTTTGATGTGGATGAGAGTCAAGATTCCTCAAACACATCTTTCTAAGAATGAATGAATTTTTTGTGGTCGAATACATAGAATATTCGATGAACAAGGGACATTGATGTATTCCCTTTGTTTATCAGCATGATAGCTTGCCCTTAAGGCATTCAAGATTCAAGGATTTTTTAGAAAAATATTTAGACTCAAAGACTATGGACTCAATGGTGTATGGAAGCAAGGTCTTATTTGCAAGTGTAGGAAAAAAGAAACTGACGATGAATAAGTAAAGTGGAACAACAAGCTTGTAAATGAGCTTCGTTGGTTTTATTAGTGGGTTATGATTGAAGAAAATGTAATGAAGTGTATATGGGTAATTGCAAATGGACAATGACTCTTGCTCGGAAAAAGTGAATTATGGCATGCAAAATCTCAAAAATAGCAAATCTCCTCATTAATTCTGGAATTTCTGCTAAAATAGTTGAGTTTGACTTGCATTGACTAGCCACATGTAGACTTCGAATTCAAAAGTGGATAGATATTTCACCATCCTTGGACATTTAGAAACAAACCCCAGATCTTCGAATTTGCTAATCTGTCATGCAACATGTCAAACTATTAAGCTATTACAAGAAGTTGCAAGAACTTGTAATTTTCTGGAAATTTCGTTTATAATCATGGACTTGTTCTTTAGAATTTCTCATGAAATTAGTGTTTTGAAGACCAATTGTGCACACAATTAGTTTCCTTAATGATCAGTTGATCATCCGAAATCTGCAAAAAAAACTTGGCATAAAAAACATAAGTATGTTAAAAAAGAAATGTCCAATTCCTTAAGGATTCTTACGCAAAAATTAATGCCAAATGAAATAGTTTAAGGAGACTCAAAAGCGTAATTTTAGTCTAATTCATGATGTTGATAACAATGCATTTTTAATAAATACCCTTGAATTACAAATTACTTACTTGCGTCAGATGGTTCGTGGAATGTGCATGGCAAAAAGCTTGGCGTTAGAGTTATGTTTTGTCCTGTAGATTAGTACGTTACATGGGAAATGGATAATGACTCTTGGTGGGAAAAAGTGAATTATGGCATGAAAAATCTCAAAAATAGCAAATCTACTCATTAACTCTGGAATTTCTGCTAAAATAGCTAAGTTTGACTTGCGTTGACTAGCCACCTATAGACTTCGAATTCCAAAGTGGATAAGTATTTCACCATCCTTGGACATTTAGGAACAAACCCTAGATCTTTGAATTTGCTAATCTGGCATGCAACATGTCAAACCATTAAGTTATTACAGGAAGTTGCAAGAACTTGTAATTTTCTGGAAATTTTGTTTGTAATCATGGACTTGTGCTTTAGAATTTCTCATGAAATTAGTGTTTTGAAGACAAATTGTGCACACAATTAGTTTCCTTAATGATCAATTGATCATCCAAAATCTGCAAAAAAAACTTGGCATAAAGAACATAAGTATGTTAAAAAAGAAATGGTCAATTCCTTCATGATTCTTACGCAAAAATTAATGCCAAATGAAATACTTTAAGGAGACTCAAAAGGGTAATTTTAATCTAATTCATGATGTTGATAGCAAATAAATACCCCTGAAATACAAATTACTTACTTGCGTCAGATGGTTCATGGAATGTGCATGGCAAAAAGCTTGGCATTATAGTTTTGTTGTGTCTTGCATATTAGTATGTTACATGGGAAATGGATAATGACTCTTGCTGGGAAAAAGTGAATTATGGCATGCAAAATCTCAAAAATAGAAAATCTCCTCATTAATTCTGGAATTTCTGCTAAAATAGTTGAGTTTGACTTGCATTGACTAGCCACCTATAGACTTCGAATTCAAAAGTGGATAGGTATTTCACCATCCTTGGACATTTAGGAACAAACCTCAGATCTTCGAATTTGCTAATCTGTCATGCAACATGTCAAATCATTAAGCTATTACAGGAAGTTGCAAGAACTTGTAATTTTCTGGAAATTTCGTTTATAATCATTGACTTGTTCTTTAGAATTCCTCATGAAATTAGTGTTTTGAAGACCAATTGTGCACACAATTAGTTTCCTTAATGATCAGTTGATCATCTGAAATCTGTTAAAAAACTTAGGATAAAGAACATAAGTATGTTCAAAAAGAAATGGTCAATTCCTTAATGATTCTTATGCAAAAATTAATGCAAAATGAAACAATTTAAGGAGACTCAAAAGCGTAATTTTAGTCTAATTCTTGATGTTGATAACAATCCATTTTTAATAAATACCCCTGAAATACAAATTACTTACTTGTGTCAGATGGTTCATGGAATGTGCATGGAAAAAAATCTTGGCATTAGAGTTTTGTTGTGTCCTACAGATTAGTACGTTACATGGGAAATGGATAATGCCACTTGCTAGGAAAAAGTGAATTATGGTATGCGAAATCTCAAAAATAGCAAATATGCTCATTGATTCTGGAATTTCTACTAAAATAGTTGAGTTTGACCTGTGTTGACTAGCCACCTATAGACTTCGAATTCAAAAGTGGATAGGTATTTCACCATCCTTGGACATTTAGGAACAAACCCCAGATCTTCGAATTTGTTAATCTGTCATGCCACATGTCAAACCATTAAGTTATTACAGGAAGTTACAAGAACTTGTAATTTTCTGGAAATTTCGTTTAAAATCATGGACTTGTTCTTTAGAATTTCTCATGAAATTAGTGTTTTGAAGACCAATTGTGCGCGCAGTTAGTTTCCTTAATGATCATTTGATCATCCGAAATCTGCAAAAAAAAACTTGGCATAAAGAACATAAGTATGTTAAAAAAGAAATGGCTAATTCGTTAATGATTCTTACGCAAAAATTAATGCCAAATGAAACAGTTTAAGGAGACTCAAAAGCGTAATTTTAGTCTAATTCCTGATGATGATAACAATCCATTTTTAATAAATACCCCTGAAATACAAATTACTTACTTGTGTCTGATGGTTCATGGAATATGCATGGCAAAAAGCTTGGCATTAGAGTTTTTTTGTGTCCTGCAGATTAGTACTTTACATCAAAGCATACAACAAGAATACAAGCATAGATTTTAATACCATCTATAATGTTCTAAATGTTATATAAATGAATCCTCCTAATTTTCTTCCAATTGAATTTTGTTCTGTATTATTATCCTTGAAGTTAGTAATTTTCTTAGCTCTTTCCATTCCTTGTGTATTTGGATAATAATTCAGAATTTTAATTGTTTACAATAGTATGACCAAAATAAAGCATATTTCAAACCATAACATTAACAAGTTTGTTCCAGCTCTTCCCAGTTGTACTATTTGAACTTGAACCAGGGGAAGTAGCTACTTATGTTGACTGTGTTAATGCATGACAAATTATTTAATTTTGTGCTTCCTTTAAAGGTTCCCACATCTTGATCCCTTTTCGTGAACAATGTATTATTCTCCTCTATAAGACCATCTAAATGCATTTGATAAATTACCAAGACCAAGAAATTAAAATTCCCATGAGCATGTCGATATTTCCACTTAACACCTGGATCATTATTGTGATCGTAGAATATTTCACTGGAGTCAATAGAAAATTTATGTAGATTCCCCAAGGCAGAATGAAGTTGATAGCAAAGTGGAAAAAATGAAGTGGGTAACATGTGTTGCCACTTGTGTCGTGTTGGGCAATTCCTTACTGTAATGTCTACAAACCCTCGAATCAATGGAACAAATCTTGGATTACATAAGTCTTGAGTTAGAACATGAGGAATGTACATAGTTCAATCAAATTAGACTACCATTTCAAAAGAAATCATATTCTCTATCCAACGCCAAATACGACGGACCAATCCTGAAGCCTCGACGATTTCTCTTCCCATATCTTTGTAACTTGGCATGTAGTTTCTCTTCCCATATCTCAAATCCATTTAGACTGATAGCAAGGGATTTGATGGCCATAAAAATATGCTTTAATGCCAGCAAAACCCATAATTGTATGTGCATTAATTTTAAAAACCGTTTTTTCTTCACACAATCCTTAAAACAGGGTCCCGAACAACCACAATTTCCTCTCAAACTGTTAGGAATCCAAGCAAACGATTTCTATGTTATGTAATTCATTTTGTTCTAGAGAAAACCCATATCTTCATTTTTCCATATTTGTTTTGGTATGATCACAGAACATGTTTCAAAACGACGTTCCAAAACTGTTATGTCTTCTCTTTGAATTTCCAGTCAAAAAGGATGTCGAAATCATACCCAGCTCAAGCGCCAAGTTGCTGCTCATTCTCTCGCCAAGTTTGACTATTGTATAGGGTCAAAATACCAAGGAAATAAGCTTGAGTTTCTCTACTGCATTTTTGTTGGAGTCTGGGCTAGTGCTTTTTACTGGTGCAAGTTGGGCTCGGCTAGTGTCTTTTTAGTTTTATGTTGTGTGAGAATTTTCAGTTTTATGGTTGTACATGTTGCTTGAGGGAGTATCTCCTATGCAGAGGCTTTTAGCGGTCCGGAAACAGCACCAAAAGGTTGGGTCTAAAATGCGGATACAAATTAGAGTTTCATTTACTATCAATCTGGGTAAGTAAACTTCGAGGATCATCCAATATATATGGACTTAGAGACAAACTAAACTAAGCTAGGTGAAGAAATGCCAAAGCTCCCTTACAGGAGGTTTTTCATTGGGATCTCCAACACCTATTTAGTCATTTAACAAAATGAAATCTAAAAATTAAAAGACATTATGACAAGTGTAAGAAATATTGAAGCTCCCTTACAGGAGACTATTCATTAATATTTCTAACCATCTTAATCAATAAACTAAGAAATGAAGGCATTTAAACATAATTCAAATTGATTACATGAAATATTAAAGCTCTCTTACAAGAGACTATTCATTCATATTTCCAGCATCAAGATCTTTAAACTAATGAAATTAAAAATATAAGTGAAAGCTTACTATACCAAAACAAGTATGCAAGTGAGGCAATGGAGGCCCTCCAAAGCTCCACAAGCACACCTAGAAAGAAGTCAAATGTAGAAAAAAAATCCAATCCACTTTATTTATCCTCAATTTCAAATTGCAATTACAAGCTCCAAGTTCTACATTCCAAAAGGTTCTAAGTCTCCATTACAATGATCCTAAAATCTAAAATTACAAATGAAGGACTAAGTTTCTAAATTCTAAAAATTAAGATTACAAATGAAGGAGATAACACTCCTATTTATACAACAAGATGGGATAACAAACTCATAATGATGATCCAATATTCCCTCTTCAAATCCACATGTCTCTCAACCAATGGTGACACATAACCGTATCCTCCATGATCTTCTCTGTGAGGTCCATGATCTCCTAAAATTCGAATTTGAACATAAGAGTGCCACATAAGGGTGCCTTAGAAGCTTCCTTTGTACCTACACATGTCAAAAAACTTATTCTATTTGTTAGGTATAAGTATATGGATATTATTTTCTAAAGTTTAACCACAAATTTTCTTAAAACTACTAAGAATTAATAATGTTTTGAAAAACACAATGATAACCCATTTAATGATGAAAGTGAAGCTAATGTGCTGACATGGTGGTGGAATAAAGGTGACAAAATGTGAGAATGGAGAGAAAGTGGATGTTGAATGGAGTGAAAGTGGATGTATTTTAAGGATAATTATGAGGCCCAATAGTCTCAATGAACAACACAACTGTAGAAAGTACATGATGACCTTAAAAATAATAATTCTTCATCTCCAATGCACCACCATCCTTCAATCTACCCAAAAAGGTTCCTGCCAAAAGGATTCTTCCCAAAAAACTCTCGAAATAAACCCTTACAATCTCTTTTAAATGTATGGAATTCCAATTCATTTAATTTCTGTAACTTCCAGTAAATTACATTAATAATTATTATTGTAATGAAATGAAACCTATATTTATTTATCCCATTAATCTCCCATTCAAATCTTCAATCAATTAATTTTTAAATTTCCCATGGTAAAATTCCTGCATAAAATAGATTGGAGTTAATCCTCTATATAATTAGATAACAACTATTAAATAAAAATGATTCTTCCCAAAAAACTCTCGAAATAGACCCTTACAATCTCTTTTAAATGTATGGAATTCCAATTCATTTAATTTCCGTAACTTCCAGTAAAATTACATTAATAATTATTATTGTAACAAAATGAAACCTTTTTTTATTTATCCCATTAATCTCCCATTCAAATCTTCAATCAATTAATTATTAAATTTCCCATGGTAAAATTCCTGCATAAAACAAATTGGAGTTAATCCTCTATATAATCAGATAACAACTATTAAATAAAAAGCAGTAAATTTTCATCTTATGCTCTTTCTCAAACAAATGCTTTCTTGACCTAATTGTTGCGGTAAATCTCAGTAAACCCTTTATAACAAAATTTTAAAATTTATTTCATGTAAAAAAGGTTTGATAGTTCTCATATTAAACCATCGTAAATCCTCCTCTACTTGTAAAGAAAGCCCTAGTTTCTAAAATATATTTTACATATAATAATTCAGGAATTTGAAGATAATCTTACAATAAACCTCAACAACAAGAACATTAATGAAAATAATTTCACAAAAATGAGTTTAAGGTGAACAAAAATCTAAACTCCCCAACCAAGATGTGAACATAATAAAAGCTTAGGGATTGAGTCAAATTAAATCAATAGTTCTCTTATTATGTCGGGTGAGGAATAGGGAGTGTTTTAACGAGTGCTTACTCACCCCATAAAATCTCATCCATTGATCGTGTTTTTAATGAAGGGATGACATTCATATCGGGTGGAGTGCTACAAGTAAATTAACCTCCTTCCTTGACCCAATGGAATTCACATGAATGTGTGGGGCCTCATGCATAGTTTTCAATGTGATCCTTCGTTTAATAAGATATGGTTCGATCCCGGATCCGAGTGTCGTCCTAGCCATAAATGGCATTCATGCATATTAAACTCCCATGGTACTGCCACCTGCTTCGCAGCGTGGAGCCCTAGATCTCGTCTGATGGTGGGAAGAATGTTTTTATGGCCGTAGGCTGGAGTAGGCCGGCGCCAATAATGAAGGCCGAAGGCCGAAGCCGCCTGCTGTGGGTTATTTACATGGAGCTCCCCGTTGTTTTCTCCACTTCTTGGGTTCAGGCGTCTGGTGCTCAGTTTGTTCTGCAGATAGGATGCGAAGGTGAGAATGCGTCGGGTTTCAGAGGTGAAATTCGAGCCTGTTCGGGCTTGAATTTGCAACACCTCCATTCTACCTACGTGTTGCACAGTGGAAATCCTTCGGTGGCCTGGGGTAAGTGGTTTATTCATTGCAACGCCAGTTACATTTGTTCTGTTTCTCGGTCTCATGCCTCCTCTGTTTATTCTCTCGAGCCTACGGTTCATTTGAGGCATTCTTCTGGGTTTAGGATCTGTTCTTTTGGGTTTTCGGTGACTGTTAGTAACATGAAGCGTCCAGGGAAACGAACCCGTTCGGGTGATCAACCTGGCAGCAGCAAGCGTCCCTCTACTCGTCCTCCACCCAACCCTGTGCTCACAACCATCAACCTTTCCTCCTCTCCTGAGGATCCCCCTCCCAGCAATCCTTCTCGCCAGCCAATTCCTAACAGTGCCTTTGAGTCCACCCATTTCAAATTCCAGAGTAACCTGAATAGGCCTCTGATTTCCACCCAGATTACCATTATCATGTCTGAAGAAGTTAACTAGGTTGCCCCTCTCTCCTGCATTGACCCCAATTCTTCTCACAGTAGTGAGCGCTCCTCTGCCAAGAATTCTATGGGTGTTAAACGGGAGACTGAACCGGTTATCCAGGTCAATTTGCCATCCATAAACCCTCCCCTGGTTGATTGTGATCATTTTGAAGTGGAGACCGATGCTGGAACTACTGACAAGGTGCCGAAAGGCAACGTGTTGGGTGATAAAGAGCTACTCAGTCAGGACGATGCGTGTCTGGAGGCCGAGGAGACACAGGGGGAAGCTGAGAAAAATGAATAATTGGCAATGTGGTTTGTTCTTTTTGGTTCTTTGATGGATGCTCCGAGAGCATTGCCCAAGAATTTTGGCTAGGACTCAGCTTGACAGCATCAATTCCAGTTTTGGGTCTCACATCGACACAACGTCTGTTCGTTTCTTGGACCCGGGCTATCAGTTTTGTTTCTCTGTTTATCTTCCTGTTCATCACTCTCGGTATGCTTGTAAAGCCAAATAATTGGCTGTATGTCTCTGATTCTCCCCGGTTTCTACAGTAATGGGGCAGTTTTGTAATGTGAAAGGCTTGCAGGCTTCTTCCCTTGCAGACGCCAACTTTTGTAAAAATATTTTGATTTCCAGTTAATAGAAATAGATGTTACAGAGAAAAATAAAAATAAAATAAGCTATGGTTCGATACATATTTTTCCTTTAGTCCTTTTAACGCAACATGGAAATAATTTTGATATATAAATAAATAATTTTGATGCAACGTTATAAATTCGATCTTTGGAAAATAAAATATATAGGGTCTGTTGTTTAGTAATTAATTATTTTCATAAATTACCCAAATATTTCTTGAGCATTTGTTTAATCAAAAGTTTTAAATTTTACTTTGCTTTATCAACTTTCGTGTTTATGCCATAATTTACTCATGGTAATATTTGTAAAATTATGTTCCTAACCAAATTTTAAATATTATTAATATATATCCTTTTCCCCCTTTCAGTGGACATTGTTTCCCCATTTTTAGGAGCTCTTAATGATAGCAACAATGTCTCAATTATGTTTAGTCACATGTACTAGTTAGTGATATTTAATATTTTAATTGTTTTTATTTTGAATTCATATGCGACTTATAGAATTAAAATCATAATAAAATATTTAAAAACATATTTATCGTGTGACATTTCTTTAACATGCTTAGTTATAAGCCCTACTTAATTTTTCTCTAATCCTTTTTGTTGAATTTTCTTTTGTATTTTAGTGAGTCGAACTAGGCGAGACAAAAAAGAAAAAGGCTTGGGCGGGTGAGGGTGCATAAAGTTAGCCTGATTTTTTGAAGAGGGTTAAAATGAATGGGAGGTAGGGAGGGAAATTAAAGTCTAGATTCAATAATACCATCATCATCTAAGGGGCTTTCTAGAAGATATTAAGATTCTTTCCTTAAGGTCAAAATGTCATTGAGACGAACTTGGGTGTCTCTCACACCTACTCACTCATGACATAAACTCCTTTCGTAATCTATTTTTGGAATCCTTAATATTTAGAAGCTATACCTACTCAAGAATTGAAGGAGGGAAGACCGACAGTGAGAAATTACTAACATGGTAGTAAAGGGTATAAAGGGTCATGCTGGATTTTCAATCTTGGCATAGAGGCAACGGTCGCTGCAAAGAAAATGATGCAGAATGTCAAGAAAGGAAACTAGGTAGAAAATGAGCTTAAAAGATTGTGAAAGAGTGTATTTAATTTAGAAATTCCTTTCTCAATACTGATAGGACACTGTCACTATTTCATTCAAATAGGAATTAAATATTCTCTAATATTGACACAACGTCCCATCTGCTGAGTGATAAAAGGTGTCTTTTCAACTCCTAATTATCTTCACATTAATTGTCAACCCAGGGACGCTTTTTATCTCAAGAGTGTACTCATAATGAGGCAATAATTTACTCAAGAGTAATGTTTCTAAATTGTAGTACAATGCTTCAAATACAAGATTAAACGGATGCTTGAAATAAAATCTAATTGCAATGGAAAGAAACTTAATATTCTGAAACTAGATCATTCACTCAAGAAATTACAACAATCATCAGTCAAGGATGCAGTAGTAATAACTATTTCCTCTATCAACTAATGTAAATGAAATCAATCATGAACAAGATCCTCAATCTGAGAACTTAGACAGTGATAGTCAATGTCCTTTACAGTTGTTGATCTTACACTCCACACCAAAACAATTAACTAGAAATGGAAATTCAATTGGAAATGCTCAGTAAAACGCACTTGCTGCAATATCAGTTAAAAGGTGAAATCAAATCCTTGCATGTAAGAGATAACAACAAAGCCTATTTGAACAGCAATACTAAATTAATGGAAATGAACAACAAAGCTAAATTAATGGAAATGAAAAACAATATGAAATATAATGAAACGGTAAAGATAATTAAGTGGAAACACATAACGATTGCAAATTAAACTAAATCAACAATCTTATCTTATCATAATGAACATTAACCACAGGTATAATAGGAATGGCAATCGTAGTTATAATTGAACAGTAATTAAGTGAATAGCAATCGTAATTGTAAGTGAATTGTAGTTAAATGAATAGTAATCGCAACTGTAAATGAACAACAGAATCTAAATTAGACAGCGCAATATTATTTCAAAATGAACAACATGACATTTTAAGTTATGAATAATAATCTTGCTATCAATGCAATCCAATCACGATTTTGATATAATAGGGCAATTCAACGAAGTATTCAGAAACAAAAGATTACTAAATAAAACAAATTAAAGAAATGAAAAGGAAATCAAACCATCACACGGAACTGTAAAATAATGATACAAGAAGCAAGTGGATCCACCAGGGTTGGGCCCTTAGCCGCTAGTGAAGCACTATTGGATTACTTCAGAAGATGTGAAGGAACTGCAACTGCTTTTTTATGTTAATCATTGCATAAACATTACAGTAGTTTTGTTCTCTGCTTCAGCAATGAGAGTTAACAATAACAGTTACAATTTCTCAATAGTAATTCTCTCATTCCTCCTATCCTATCCTATCTATCTCTAATCTATCTAATTCTCTCTCTAATCATCCATCATGAATCCTCTTCATCCCCTTCTCTAATCTCTATTCTCATTTAAATACACAGAGAGCGAAGAGAAGTTACAACAGATATGATTACTATATGATTTCTATTAAAAAATTGGATTGTTTTCAACAAATTAATAAGCAAGATCATATCTAAAATATCTTTCAATCAATCATTCAATAGGAACAGGTCAAATTTGGCATTGCAACTGGGATTATTTGGAAAATGGCCACAACTACGAATCTGATAAAAACGTCTTCAGAGAACCTTCCGTATCCCTTAGTGCTGGCTGAATTTTGGGAAAACTGTTTGATAAAAGACTAATTCTGTCCGTGTTGAATAAAACCCATGTTTCAGATTTTCCAGATTCTTCTCCATTTTCCCGAACCGTTCAATACAAAATTGCCACTTCTTATTCCAGTGAATTTCTGAGTTGGCACATTTAATGATCAAATCTTCAATCTGGAAAATATCTTGGAGGCTAAAATGGTGAACAAATTTATTAATAAACCATAATTGGTAAAATCATGCATAATAATCAATTTATTGGAAATAAAGGAGAAGAAATAATATTTATTTATAAGAGCATAAATAATTATAAAATGGAATTATATGATAAACCATGATAAATGACATGGTAAAGAAGAGTAGAAATAGATGAAGTAGGCATTAAAGAGTGGTAATAATAATGACATATTAGTGGCCCAACACCACCGATCGGTTTGGACGAGTGGGTTAAGTTCATTTCATTTTAGGGCCTGATGGTAATGAGAGTTGTAGGATGAAAATAAATCAAACGACTACGATTTATTAGGGAAAAGTGATTTGTTTAACTTGTGAGCACGTCCCTCTTGATGGCATGTATCAACCATTAATTTGAAACAAGAGGGAAATTATTTGAAGATTAAGATCCTGGGATAAATTTCTGAAAAACATGAATATTCTAAGGAGAAATGTTTACCTCAAGAATATAAGAGGGAGTTGTATAGCGAGGGGGGCATGAGGTGAAACTAATAGAAGGAGCCAAGATCTAATTGGGGTCTAATTGGAAACAACATCTATCTCCAACTGGGGATGATGCACTAGAGAGGGGACCTCATCCAAGGGTGAGGGTAAGGAGAACTGTGCCTTGGATGGAAAGGAAAGGAAAAGAAATGGAAAGGGAAGAAATTCCAATCGAAAGTAGATTTGAGTCAAGGGGGCAAGAAGAAAGACTTGTCCAAAATCAAGTTCTTTCACTTTCATGATCTGAGACACTATGCTATGAAATGTCCACACAAGAAGGAAAGGAAGAAGATTGTAGGAGGAGTAGTCGGTGAACCCTTGGCTTCATAGTTCAAACTTGATTTTACCCTCATTACATTCATGGTGAGCATAGTGATGGGTAGTGTGTGGTATCTCAACAATGGTGCCTCATTCCATATGATAGGAAACAAAGAATTTATCAGTGACTTGGAGGAGAAGGATCTCCATATGCATATTGAGAAGGGAGATTATGGAAGGTATAGCATGACTGACATTGGTACGATTGCTTTTTAGAGGGATTCTATCTCCCCTCTTAGGCTCAAGGATGTGATCTATGTATCAGATCTGAAGAAGAATCTAGTTTCCATCACCGTGTTGGAAGACCATGGGTACGATGTGATATTCAGTGAAAGGAAGGATTTCTTGAGACACATCACCATGGGAAAAGTGAAGGAGATTAGGGTTTGAGTGAAGAACTTCTACAACTTATATGTGGAAGATTGTGCAACATTGAGAAAAAAAGCAAAGAAGGTGCAAAGTCGAGATCTCAATGAATTATGGCATAGAAGACTTTTCCATTTGATTCATGGTGCTTTGAAGATCATGCAACAAATTTCTATAGGCCTCCCAAATGGAGCACTAGAGTAGCGGGAAAAGGGTTTACATTGGGGAAGTACACAAAATCCACCTTCAATGATCAGGATAACAGGGCACATGAAATCCTTGAAAGGATCCACTATAATGTGTGTGGACCTTTATCAATAGCCTCCACTTCCAAGCATAGGTGTTATGTTATATTTGTAGATGATTTCTCATGGAAGTTTTGGATCTACTTCATGCAGAAGAACGACCAAACATTCTCCAAATTTTTTAAGTTTAAAGCACTTGTTGAGAAAGAGACTAGTAGGAAAGTGAAGGCTTTTAAGAGTGATAATGGCAGTGAATACATTTTGAATGAGTTTTAAAAAAATTGTGCGAAGGAAGCCATTCGACGAGAGTTGATAGCACTTCATAACCCATAACAGAATGGGGTAGTTGAGAGGAATAACATAACTATTGTAGAAGCAGAACGAGTGATGTTACATGACCAGATCCCCTCTCTACACTTATGGGCTGAAGTATGCAACATAAAGGCTTATTTGTAGAACAAGAGTCCTCACAGGATTCTTGGAATGAGTACACTAAAGAATATTTTTCAGGGAAGAAACCATATGTGTCACACGTCAATATCTTTGGATCATCATTTTATTGTCATGTTTCCAAGGACGCAAGGAAAAAGTTAGAGTTGACAACTGAGTTGGGTATATTTGTGGGATACATAGACACACCTCACAACTATCGGGTGTACTTTCCATCCCTCAGGATAACACTGTTCAAACGGGATGTGAATTTTGATGAGGAGAAGGCAATGAGGTGTTCTCTTGAGAGGGAGCTTTAGTTGTAGCCTGGTCAAGAGATTTTTTCTCCAAAGGAAGAACCTTGGGAAGTTGTAGACTAGCCACAAGAGGAGGAGGAGTGAGTGGAAACATCCACTCAAGAGACATTCAAAGAAGGAAGGAAGTGGACCAGGGAAGCTGATAGATTATTGTAGGATGATAGAGAGAATGTGGGAGAACCCACATCACAATGCAGGCAGAGGAGATCACCGGATTGGTACACTAGGTACATGGCTATGATGAGTGAATTAGCTAAGACAGAACCATCCTCATTCGAGGAAGCAGTATAGAAACCAATGTGGGTTGATGCTATGGAAGAGGAATATGATTCCATTGTCAGAAATAGTTTTTGGGAAGTGGTACGAAGACCAATTAACAAACCAATGATTGGTTTGAGATGGATTTACAAGGTAAAGTATGCAATATACGGGAGCATAGAGAAATAAAAGGCTGGATTTGTAGCCAATGGCTTCTCTTAGGTAGAGGGAATTGACAATGAGGAGACCTTTGGTCCTGTAGCAAGTTACTCATTCACCAGTTCAATTCTTGCACTGTCAGCACAGATGGGGTGGAAGATCCACCAAATGGATGTGAAGACAACATTCCTCAATAGAGTTATTTAGGAGGAGGTGTATATTGAGCAGTCGTAGGGGTTTGAGACCTTTGACAAAGATTTTCATGTGTGCAAACTCAAGCGACAATTGTATGGACTCAAGAAAGCACCCCATACTTGGTATATAAGGATCGACAACTATTTCACTAGTTTGGGCTTCACCAAAAGTGAAGCAAATGCAAACCTTTATCACATTGTGGTAGAAGGTAAATAATTGATTATTGTGGTATATATCAATGCATTGATCCTTACTAGCAATGAACAGTTGATTAGATCTTGCAAGGAGGACCTTGCAAGAGAGTTTGAGTTGAAGGACATGGGACTCATGAATTATTTCCTCGGTTTGGAATTATGGAAAGGACATGGGGAATTGTTTGTCTCTCAGGGAAAGTATGTGAATGAGATACTAAATAATTTCTTCATGGATAGTGGAAAACCCATGGATGCTCCTCTAGTAGGTAACTAGGGGAAAGAGGATGCCACTTCAAGTGACAAAGTGGAGGCTACTATTTACAGGAAGCTTTTGGGTTAAATCATGTATTTGGTGAAAACATGACCATACATGTGTTATACATTTAACTATCTTAGTCAAGCCAGGGTTAAGCCAACCGAATTGTATTGCAAGGAAGCAAAGCATGTGTTGAGATACCTCATAGGCACTACTTAGTTTTGTCTTCGGTACAAATGGACAGAGGGAGTGAAGCTGCAAGGCTTCATAGATGTAGCTTGGGTGAGGAGTCCATCAAACAAGAAGAGAAATTCAGGAGGAATTTCTAGTGTTGGGTTTACAACAATTTCTTGGTACAATAGGAAGAAAATATTTGTGCCACTCAGCTCGGCGGAAGTAGAATACATGGTTGCAAGTCAAGCAACATGTGAGGCTATCTGGATGAGAAAGATTATTGTTGGGTTATTTGGCCAGAAGATGGATCCTACAGTGATTTACTGTGACAATTAGAGTTGTGTCAAGCTCTCTGAGAATCCATTATTTCATGATCCATCCAAGCATATAGACATCAAGTATCACCATCTACGAGATTGTGTGCAGAGGTGGATTATGTTGTTGGAGTACATTCCGACAAAGGAACAGGATGCATATATTTTAACAAAGGCTTTGTCAAGAGGAAAATTTAAGTTCCATAGAAGCAATATTGGAGTATCTGATAATCCCATTCTTGCCGAAAGGGAGTGTTGAAAATGCAGCAAGAAAATCCTAATTAATTTTTCCCTAATTAAATTAGGAGAAATTTGAAATTCCCTTTTAATAGAATACTTGGAAGAAGTTAATTGAGGTGACATAGATCTTTTCACTCAATTAACTTAGTAAATTCGAGTTGGAGACACTTGAGTTCAATTCTACATGATTTATTGCTAATTTGTAGTAATCTATTTTAGTTAATTTGAGTTATTGTCAGTGTAACTAGTTCCCACTATTAGTACAATTAGTGGAGGTTAACTCAAGGGAGTGTAACTTTTTTCACATTGAGTGATCATCTAGTTAAACTGACCAATCATCCCATATTAACTCATGCATGCATAGAATTTGAGTTACCTAGTTGAGATTGGAGCTCAAGGGAAGTGTATTATTAGTTGTAGAATTTTTCAAGATGTACAGATGGTGCATGTAGTCAAAGAAGGGCCTAAAGGAATCGTACAATTCTCAATGAGTAATTTCCCTAATCAATAGGGGACTAATTCCACATCAAATAATGCAAGGAAAGAGGAGCTTAGAGGGATGATAAATTGGTTAAGTATTGACAGAGTTAGTCTGTAAGACAATGAGATAGATTATACTAGTGCAAGGGTTGGTTAGGCATGAGCAAGCACTATATTTCTTCTTTATTATTTGATTAATGAAATAGAGATAGTAAGGCATTTTGAGCAGTTTCCTTCCCCTAGATAAATATTTGTGTATGTATGTTGAATATTGATGCATGTTAATGATTTGTTTTCTCTATCATGATTTTATTTCTCCATATGAATAGAGTAGCTTCAAATCTTGTGATATAGTAAATTACATGAGAAGTTTTGAATCTACTTATTACATTTCTATAGTTTTTGTGCTTGGTTCCTTAGCTATGTAATGCCTAGAAGGGTACATGAAAGGCTTATGAGGGAAATGGAACTCCTAGAGGCCATACGATTGTGGGTTCAAGGTTGCTAGGCTTGGTAACTTGGCTGGTAGTTCTTTGTACTGAGTATGTACCATGCTTTTGGGAAGGTTGATGCTAATACCCATGGATGCAAAAGCCCTAGTTTGGGGGTGACCCATTGCTGAAAGAAATGAACAATATGGTCTATGGTTGGGTGGAACGTCGAAGATGGAGCTAGTTGCAACATTTAAAAGATAAGTAATTGTTTCCTCTATTGTATTGTATTTCCACTGCAATGTTTATATATGTACATATATTTATTTTGTCAAATGTACCTACATGTTAACTTTAATTAATGAGGCTAGGATATGTTTGTGACTATGTTGTGCATATGGACTTGCATTTAGACACGTATTGCACTATGTTGATAAATCCCAGAAGAAAAAGGGAAAATTTCACAATACTTGTTTCCATGAGTTATTTGGCATGTAATTGAGCCTTAAGATAGGTAGGGATGGACCACTATGGTCTGGGTATGTTACGATAAATATGTGATTAGAACATTAAAAATAAAAACAAAATATTGATTTTAAATTAGTTATATTTGACTTTTGGGCTTTTATTTGAGTGATTTGTTTAATGAAATAATGTATTTTGTGGGGGCTCTTAATATAATCTTTAATATTAATCATTTAATGAATTTATTTGAAGCTCTTGATTTAAATGGAAGACTTAAACTTGATGAAGAAATTTTTAAAGGAGAAACATTTTTATCACCAAAACTTATATTACTTCTAGAGTTTTTGAGAAATTTAGAGATGTTATCTTCTCATGACCTTATTTCTACAAGTTTTGGCTATTCTTAATTTACATATTTGTTCTATTCATACCACCCCCCTTCATTTAAAACTAAACCACAAATAAATATCACATTATTTGTTATTGAATTATATGACTTAAAATTCTTTATTTCCATAGTGTAGGGATTAAAACAAAAAAATCATTTTTATCATCAAGTTTTTTCAGTTCTTCTCAAGAACATAAGAAAAAGAAATCCACCCAAGCTCCTTAAGAGGAAACACATTTTTGTATAAAAATTAAACAAGTAAACTAGAATCAATTTCCACACAAAAGGAATTTGGAAGCATTGAAATATGTAACTAGGTTCACTCTTCAGAATATGTCAAGTACTCTCGATTTTTGTAAAAAGAAATGAAAATTTAGTATTGATATTTTATAGCATCAGTTTCATGCTCAAGTTCATTTTTATTTTAAGTCAAAGCAAACATTGTGTGTTTTTATGGATTGTCAAAGAGTCATGGAGCCCATAGAGTCATTATCTTATGTAAAAGACCCCATTGAGCATTTAAAACAAGTTAAAGGATTTTAATTTGAGTCAAAAATGTCATTTTACCCCTCCAAGACCAAGTCGGCCTACAAGTGAAGAATTTGACCTCATTAGGGTTATTCATCCTCCATAGAAGCGTATATCTAAGAGACCTTCGACCTCATTTGTATCATCCAGTCAAGTTCAATCAAGCAAGCTAAAAGAAGGAGAAAGAAGAACACACGAAAGACTAGATCTCAAGAAGAAAAACAAGATTTCATTTTTTGCTCACTCTCTCTCTCTCATGTGCAAAGAAGAATAGGGTTTGGTTGCAGCTACAAGCTCAAATTTATTATCTCTAAGAAGGGTCAAAAAATTGATGAAGGAAAGCAAGTTTTATAGTCCATTTGTCTAGAAGGAAGAAGCAATCCAAGCGAAGAAGTAAGGAGGCCTGAACCAGTATTATTCATCCACACGTGTGAAGTTGCAATAATCGCAAGAGGGCTGAAAAAGTGTATACATGTAGTGAACGTCGGGTTAAAGTTGTGCAATTAAATAAGGTTTGTCTTAGTTTGACTTTATGAAAGAGAAGCTCATCTACAGAAGGTTGAGTTGGTCTTGGAAGGGTCTTGGTCTTGGGTCTAAAGGTCTTGGAATTCATCATTTGAAGACTGTATAAGAAGAGAAAAATTTCTTGTGGGTTTTCCTCTCTAAGAGAGGTTTTGGCCCTAGCTAGCAACCTACATTTTGTTTCCATTTTTTTTATTTATATTCATTTTGGTATCTTTTTTATGATAAGAAAACTATAATATAAAGAAAATAGGAAGCTCATTATGAATACTAAAAGTTCAAGTAAAGAACATCACAAGCAATTATCAAAGTAAAGAGAAATCACCCCTAATCTAGCTACCCTATATTTCTCAACATGGTATCAGAGCTAAGGTGACAAGGAAAGGAAGTTTGAAGACCATTCAATTGAAAAGGATGCAAAAGGGTTGAGCATAAGAATGAAGAGCATCAAAATAATCTAGTCATCATATCACAAGACCTTATCATCCTAAAGAAACAACTTTTGGAAGAAGAAAATAAACCTCAAAGACCCTACCTCCATCTCATCAACTAAAATAAGGAAATCACGACACACTTGAAGCATCTTGGAAAGCCTTACACATTATACATCAACATCAAAATGAGAAAAAAAGAATGTAACCTTTGAATAAAGGATCACACCTCAAGCATCTTGAAGAAGAAGCGATGTCATTTTTAAAGAAGGAATATCATCCCTCCCTCATTCTAAAGCTCACACTCTAGTGGAAGACATCATCATTAATGAGGAATATTCATTTTTCAAGTACTCTATATTCATGTCTCAATCTAAAAATCAAATGACTACTTTCCACAAGGAGAACAATAAACTTGTTGGGACATCAAACTACCTTGCATGGAAGAAGAGAATAGATTTGATTCTCACAAAAAATGAAGTTTTTTATTATGTTATGGGCTCCATCACCAAGACTTCTCGAGATCAAGCTCAAGAATTATTAAAATATATGAAAGGAGAAATAATGTCTCCAACAATCCTTGTTGAATCTATCAAGGATTGTTTCATTTCCTTTGTAGAAAAATTGAAGTCATCAAAAGAAATTTGTGAAAAAATGGTAAATTTTTACTCTTTAAGTACAGCTGGGGAAATAATATCTTTAAGAAACTATTTATACAAAATGGAAGTAATAAAATAAGAATGGATAGCTTCATATCTCATGAATATATCACAATTAAAGATCAAATATAAGAGCTAGGAGAAACAATGTCAAATCTAGAGATGACCACTTGCATACTCAATGTACTACCAAAAGAATGGGGCAAGTTTTTATCAAGCATCTATGCAAAGAAGGAAGCTAGATCGTTCAATGACCTATGGGCTCTATGAAAAATTGAAGAAACAAGATTAAAATCAAAGGATGACATTGAATCAAATGAGCCAACACAAGAATTTGTAACTATGTCAAGGAAGAAAGGAAGGTTTGAAAATATTGAGTCTCGAAAGAAATTTCAAAAGAAACTAAATGTAATGAATATGGACACTACAAGAGGAATTTTCCTAAATTCAAGAATGACAACAATAAAAGGAAAGAAAGAAATGAAGCTCACGTAACCAAAGAAGTGGACTAATTTTATGAAAAGAAAGAAGAAGTGAGAGACCTCTACTATTAAAGGACTCTCATATATTGAAGATCATTTTTAGTTTATAGAAGATAGAAGTCACGGTAGAAAGAATTGCAGTTAAAATAGGATGTATTGTTGTAGCCTTGTTATGGCATCATATTAGAAGCATAAATGGATAGTTGAAGTAGAAGTTTGCATGGTTGAAGCAAGTCATCTAGCAAGATTGAAAGATAAAATCTCATCACACCTCATCATCAATAGAATGGAGCATTTGCAGAAAATGGATCATCAAGATCCTCCACAAGAATATTTGTTAAAAACGTTCATCACTACTTAAAGATTCAAATGTTACATAGACAGTCTACATTCCACTTAATGTGGGATCCACAATTTAGAAGGATGAAGTTATGATGACAGGAAGTGCAACATAATGGTTTGGTTGAAGTATTTCCCATCTTCAAATAAGGGAAAAGGAAGCTTCTAAAGGAAGTCTAGATGACCATACAAACAAAGTGGTATGCATACATTTGATAACCTTTTTATAAATAGACAAAATCATGTCCTCATTTTGTTTCAGAAAAAGGATGATTGAAATGCTCTATCTCATGAGCATGTTTGAAAAATAAGACTCCCTTATGGTTGACGCATGAAAGAATCAACATTTTATGACCTCATTAAGAATATGAGGTAGTGGGCAGCAATTGTTCCTTTAAAGAAGGAGTTATGTATAAAAAATCTTGAGGAAATAGTATGTGAAGAAGCTGAAAGGAGAATTTGTAAGATGCGTCTACATGGATAATAAACATCTGATGTAAAGAGGGATTGGTTATAACATTTCCATGAAGAAATTATGAAAACCCTGTAAGTATGATGAACAAGGATAACCTTGGTAATATATGTCTTGGAGATGGAGTAATATATAAAAGGATGTTTATATTGCAAAATTAGATAAAAAAAAAGGGCCATCATAAAGAGGTAATTATATTTTGAACTTCACTTTTGATTTTTGAAAGAAAGCACCTAGTTGGATTGGAACAGAGCTACCTGGAAAAAGGCTATAAAACTATATCTAGTAAACATACAATTATATGGATGATTTTGAAAATAATATGACTTGAAAGAGTTAGCAGTATGAAGAATAACCATATGATGACAAATAAGGTCACGTTTTGATAAAAAGAAGGATGCATGATTAGCATTAATTGGTTCAACACTATGTTTCCGCTGAAGGAAAGTGATGAGAAACATGGTCGAAGCCCTATGAAGAAGTTATAGAAGAAGATGGCTCCATGATGTAGAATTTGAAGTTGATTAATGTAATGATGATGCAAAAAAAGGAGCCCTACAAGGCAGTTGATAGTACCATGATCTCCACAAAAGAATAGATAGTTGTTCTTGGAAACAAATCCCTAGTTAAGAGGGAGCTTGGGTATATTGTTTTCATGTATACGAATAAGTAGATCCTCACTAGTTGAGAGGGAGGTATAGACACATCATGAAGAAATAATGGAGGATTGGGTAATCATATGAGACCGATACTTCTTTGGATAGAAGTAGTCTCGGGAACTAATATGCTTTGAGGATGAGGTAGGGCATTCAAGGCAAGGGTATTCGAAGAGGATATTCCTTGAGGATGTGTACATCCAAGAGGGGAATGGTCCTAAAAGGACATACCTTGTGAACGTTTGGATGTGGTATGTGCCTTGAGAGACAATGATGAAGGTGTTTATAAATCATTGTCTCCCTAGAATTGTGCTTTGATCTAGCGGAGATATAGAGTTGTTAGTCGAGGCCTTGCTATATGAAAGTGTTGGTTGATATGATGAGATGCAGTGATATAAGTTGAAAAGATAGCATATGAGATGGCTTACCAATCCAACACTTTTTATGAGAACTTATCAATATGAGAATTTCCTTGTACCATTGATATTATGGATGCCTCCCTAGTGAAGAGGGTGAGTTGAAATATGTAACTAGGTTCGGCCTTCATAATATGTCATGTACTATTGATTTTGTTTTAAAAGAAAGAAAAAAATATTATTGCTATTTTATAACATGGGTTTCATTCTCAAGGTCATTTTTATTTTAGGTCAAAGAACCCATTATGTGCTTCTAGGTATTTTCAAAGAGTCATGGGGTCAATAGAGTCATTATATTATGTAAAAGACCCCTTTTGGAATTTTGTAACAAGTTAAAGGATTTTATTTTAAGTAAACAACAAGACCAAGTCACCCTGGAAGTGAAGAAGTCGGCCTCATTAGGGTTATTCGTCCCCCTTAGAAGCATATATATATATATATATATATATATATATATATATATTATATATATATATATATATATATATATATAGATATAGATATAAAAGAGCCCTTCGAACTTATGTGTATGATCTAATCAAGTTAGATCAAGCAAGCTAAAAGAAGGAGAAGGAATAACAAGCAAAGGACTAGATCTCAAGAAGAAAAATGAAATTTTGATTTTTTCTCACTCTCTCTCTCTCTCTCTAATGTGTGAAGAAGGCTAGGATTTGGTTGCATCTACAAGCTCAGATTTCATATATTTAAGAAGGGTCAGAAATCTGATCAAGGGAAACAAGTTTTATAGTCCATTTGTCTAGAAGGAAGAAGCAAGCCAAGCAAAGAAGTAAGGAGACCTAAACTAGCCTTATTCATCCACACATGCGAAGTTGCAGTAATTATAGTAGGACCAAAAAAGTGCAAACCTACAATGAAGGCCAAAATATGTTGCATGGGCTAAAGTTGTGCAATTAAAGAAGGTTTGACTTAGTTTGACTTTGTGAAAGAGAAGCTCCTCTATGGAAGGTTGAGTTGGTCTTGGAAGGGTCTTGGTCTTGGGTCTAAAGGTCTTGGAGTTCATGATTTGAAGATTCTATAAGAAGAGAAGAATTTATTGTGGGTTTTCCTCTCTAGGAGCGGTTTTGGTCTTGACTAGCAGCTTACATCTTTTGTCCATTTGTTATATTGATCTTCATTTTGGTAGTTGTTTGATGATAAGAACATTGTAATAATAAAGAAAATAAACTAGTTATAAATGCTGCAAGATGAAGTAAAGAACATCACAAGTAGTTATCAAAGTAAAGAGAAATTGCCCCATATCTAGTTTCCCTAAATTTCTCAACTGGAAGACCTTTAGCCTTATTCACACTTTATACCATTTTAAAATGTCAACAATATAATATATCTTTTGACTATGAATAGAAATGGCAACAATTTACAACAAAAAAAATACTTTACACAATTTAATTATTATTTTATTTTTTTATTCTACTACCTCATTTTGTAAACGAGTATAACTTGTAGTGGACTACATCTTTTCCCTTTTTCCATTAAGAAGAAAAATCTAATTGGAGATAATTACCCCATTCTATCCAATGCAACAAGTTTTTAAAAATTTGATTATGTTTCCAATAAACTGATTAAAAAATAAAAAGATTTTAATTTCTAGTTAAGAAAAAAATATCCATATTTTTCTATTAAAATTATCAATAAAATTAAGAAAATACTCACACTTACCAATGAAAGATGTTTAGGGTAAGATATATCTCGATACTCTGAATTAAGAAATGCCTTAGGCCTCCACTATCTTCCTATTATGAAAAGTTTTGTGTTTTTCTAAGAATGTAGTCTTCACATGTTTAATTATTTCATTCTATCATTAGCAATAAATTTACTAGATATTTTTTTTAAAAGAAATATAAATCATAAAAAAATTAAATCAAACCCCTTATACCACAACCAAGACTTATTATATAGAATAATTTTTAGAACTTGTGATATTTTATTTACAAGCCTTAGTGAAAGCATATGGTTGTTGGTCATGGAAACCTCAACCTACATTTATTTATATATATCTATCCTTTTTCAATTATTGTCTAAAATTATATATATATATATATATAGATATATTCCTTATACCACAACCAAGACTTATTAGACTTATTATATAAAATAATTTCTAGAACTTCGAGATATTTTACTTACAAGACTTATTAGAAGCATAGGGTTGTTAGTCATAGAAACCTTTACATACATTTATTTATATATATCAATCATTTTTTCAATAATTTGTCAAAAGTTAGTTAGTTTGATTTATATATATATTTCTTTAAATTGAGATGATGTTGTTACCTATTATAAAAATAATTTTTTCATTTACAATTTTCACTTTACCCTACAATGACTCATTTAATATAAAGGTTTTATTTTTATTCTTTATTATATGATTAATATAATGGTTATCTAAATATTAAATATTTTTTTAAAGATTTCTTAATATAAATACAAGTGAAAAAATATAAATTAGTCTAAATCCATTTTAACTCTAGATTTACTGAGAGGGATCAAATCTCTTTTCACTCTAAAAGAGCTTTGTACCCCAAATGAAAGATTTGATCTTTGTGCTTGGTAGATCTAGAGTTCAGAGTTTTGCACTTCAAATGAAAGATTTGATCCACTGCTTAGTAGATCTAGAATTAAAATGGATTTAGATTGATTTAATTATTAACTTAAAACACATTAAAAAAGAATACCATGGGAAAAAACCATGAACTAGATAATTTTATGTTTTTTTTACTAAATCAAAATATTAAACATTACATCTCTCGCATACTAAACTGAAAAAAACCTCTTAATATAATTAAAACGCTGAATTTCACAATAATAAAGCTATTAATATCCACGCATTGCTCTATTATTGGCCAAAGAAATTCAACTTTTCTTCACAGAGAATATGGATAACCTACATTGAAAATATCTCAGAATTTAGAATATACCAGTTGTGTTCTCTGAAATTATTTACAGATACCCACGTTCTAACAATTTAGATGAGTTGTGTTCTCTGAAATTATTTACAGATACCCACGTTCTAACCAGTCAAAGATGGTTCGTTTAGAAATTGATTTACGAGATATCAGAATCCTGACGGTGGCGATGGTTGAATTAAGGTACAGAGGCTTCTCATATTAATTCACAAATAGTAGCTGTTCTTCTTTCCAAATACGTCCATAGGAAACCCATTAAAGACTGAGCTTCAGATATACAGACATTATACAACTTTGCAGAATAGAAGGTTGTGATGTAGACTGGAACCAAAATATGAACGAAGTCTACATAAATAATAATATAAAAGTAAATGAAAGCTTTAAGAAGACCTGCCACCGGAATGGCCATTAAATGTTAATAACAGAGTGTGGAAGGACACTCATGGATCCACCAGAGTTTCTAAGGACAATCATGAGAAGTGGTGTATGTATGACACTAATCCATCAATAGCGAGCCAGGACACCGCTACTGTTAGCGTATAGCAAAGGTCTTTTATATTTTTTTGTCTGAGCAACCCACTGGTCAATCCTAACAGTTTTAAATGGAAAATTGTACGAGATGGTCACGAGATACGCCATTCCTGAACCTTCAAATTTTACAGAGTTGACGAAGAAACAATGATCGTGGAAAAGTTAACACTTTGATCTTGTTCCAGCAATTTTTATCATGGTGGTTAGACCTAATTTATTTATGAAATTTAAAAATTATTATTAATATTAATTATTGAGTGGTTATCAATTTATTTATCAAAAAATTTATGCACTTTTTTTGTATAGTTTAACATTAGTAATTTAAGTTTTGTTATTTTTATAATTATAATAAAAATTAATTAATTTGTTAAAGTGATTAGTTGAAATCTTATTATAGTTGTTTTAGTAACTTCTATCTCTATTAATTACTAATTTCGGTTTTGTTTTATTTCTTTTTTTTACCATTTTTTTCTAATTAATTCTATTTTCATTAATTATAATTTTTTTCACCAATATGTCAATTTAAAATGGCTTATATTTATAATTAAAAATATATTTTAATAAATTTAATAATATATATGTGTGTGTGTGTGTGGTGTGTGTGTTAATAAAACAATATTAGTTAATCGTATTCTGAATTTTTTGTGATGCCGTTCAAAAATATAATATTTTATTAGTTATTTATTTTTGTGATGAATTTTTTGTTTAATAAACCTAGCCTTGATTATGAATTAAAATAACTAATATCATATAATTCTATTAAAAAAAACCCATAAAACTATAGTATTATTTTTAGAAAAGAGTAACAAACTCTAATCATAAATTTTATTGATGATGATGATGATGGTTAACCTCCACTGAAACCAAACTTTGGTCTATCAGACCTAAAGAAACAAATTATTTAGTTTGATTTAAGATTTTATTCCTATACTCAAAAAGCTTGGAGAGAAGCCTCCTGAGCTCACTATAATTTTATCATAAAAGGCTAGGAAGGTCATGTTGCAACAAAGATTATGAAATAGAGATTTAATGTGGTTGTACCCAAGGCACTCTAAGAGGAAGTGGTTTTCGTCCTCTTTATATATATATATATATATATA